>JAAGNO010025034.1:42671-72919 GCA_033439905.1 Ceryle rudis
TTTCCTTCTGTCCTTTTTTTTTTTTTTTTTTTTTTCCTTTAAATTTATTTTTAAAACACTCTCTTTAATTACAGGTTTGGTAAAATAAGGACCCAGAAAGAAAAAGGTCATTAAAGTTTACAACCTCTACTAGTGTTTCTGTAAAAATTACTTGTCACAACTCTAAAGCTGGTGACCAAAGATGACACGGATTAAAAAGGGTTCTTCAATTGCAAAGAAAAATTGCAGCTACTGGGCTCATCAGTGTTGCCTTTAATTATTCCATAAATGTCACCCTGGCTCTCGTTAGCTCCTTCAAAGGAAAGGGAGAATAAAAAAGGCTGATCTTCTGTGGAGTTCCCCTTTGCATTTGTCGGCTGGAGACACCAGGGTGGGGAGAGACCTGGAACAATTAAGTGGGGAAAGGAGCGAAAAATAATGATTCTTCATTGGCATTATGGCCCGGGCAGATTGTCTTGAGCACAGGGGCTAGTAAATAACCTTAAACACTGAAGAGAATCAGATGTGATGGTCTGGAATGTTGTGGCGAGCCAAAGAGCCCTGAGCCCTGGGACTTGGCAGGAGAATGAGGCACGTGGGTTCCCGAGACTGCTTTGTCTGGGTATGGAAGGACTTGGTCCTTCTGGAAGAGTCTGTGCAGCACTGACAAAAACTCATTACCAGCACCCATTAGAGTTGCAAACGGTAACACCCCCCACTGAGGACACGGCTGGGTGGCTGGGAAGGGAAGGTTGGCTGCAAAGTCACAAAGGGCTTTGGGAAGGCTTGTCCCCTTTAACATGATCCTAAATGTAGTTGTTGATACTTGAAAGAAGTGGCGTGCAGATGATATTTTTTGCACTCCCGTAATTTATCTACAGAATCTGTCATGCTCGGAGCTGTCGCTGGCATCAGCAAAGCAGCTGAGACAGCAGATAGTCTGCACACGTAAATTTGTAGCGTGGATGCCATCGAGAGCTGTGCTCGCTCGTGTCCAGCCTGGCATCGCGCGTGGGGCAGCCGGGGCAAGGCTCTCAGGACTGTGTTTTGACCTGCCCAAGGTTGGCATTAGTGTGGTTCCCGCGACTTGCTGCAGCGGTGTAAGAGGAGGACACGGTGTGCCCAGGAGATGCCTCGACAGGCTGCTTGTTGTCACCTGGTACGTGCCAACCTGTCAACAGCCGTCTCTGTGACGGTCACTTAGAGCTGGGGGGTGTGAAGATTTATTTCAGACTGTTCTGTGCCGGCTGTCCAAGTAAACTGATGTAGGTGTGGAAGAAACGAGCATGGGTACACTGCAGGCTCTAGAAGTAAGGCCCAAAGAAACAGATGCTTCTGAGTTTTCTGAACTGGAAGAGATGGAAATTTCTTCCCCCACACTGGAAATTCAGCCTCCCCTTCATTTTTCTTATTTGTCTGTAAATTGAAAGTCTTAAAAAATAAAAGTAGGTGAGGAGCTCATTGCTTCTTATTCACCTAGTACGTGAGGAGTCAGTTTAGTTGATCTTTATTTAGTCAAATAAAAGATGGTGGGAGTAGGCTTGTGAGAAACACCACAAACTTTTGAGGTAACAAACCAGCTTTAGGTCTGTTACCAAAGTGGTGTTAGGACAAAGGAAAATGATGCCAAACTGTGCCCGAGTCGCTTGGAACCTGCGTGTGTGCAGAGCCAGTCACCCCTGCTGAGGCAGCTAATGATGTGGGAGCTCATCCAGAAGGTAAAAATGCTGAGGAGGCCCCTGCTTTGGTATGGAAAGGGGTTAGTTCCTCTGATGCTGAAAAAGATGTGGAGCACTTGCAAGCGAGATGAAAGTTTGACTGAAGTGGGAAAGGTTGGGCAGCGTGTGGAGAACACAAGCTGGAAGTTTTTCTTCCCTTCTTTGTTGGGTTGGTTTGTTTATTGTTTAGGCTCCGAGCTCTCCTTGCGTGCCTGTGAAATGCCTAGCATGCTTCCAGGGTTGTATAAATAAATAATAACTGTTTAGAATCTTTTAAAAGATACATAAGTGTATTTCTTTTCATAAACGTAAGCTAAAGTTAATGGAAAACTCAAATGTTTTTATTTCAATGACAAACCAGCAGAGGAACAGCTGTGTGGGACTCCTGTGAAATAAATTGTGAGTGTTATACACTCTTTTCTTTTAAAGGATTGGAATCTGTAGAACTGCAATGAATGCTGATTTATAGATATTAAAAATAAAAAAATCCCTGTGTATTTTTCTTATTTCAAAAGGGAGCGTGTAGCGACGGCTTCCACTGCTTTAGAATAATAGTGCATCAGACGATCTCTGCAGAGTGGCATTTCTCGTGCTAAAAGCTGTAGCATCGTGTAGCAGGGGAAGATAGGCAAGATGTTACAAAACCACGTTGAACAGACTTTTGTTACTGAAGAGTGTCTGTCGAAACCCAGGATTTAATCGGCTGGGGGAAGAACGATCTAAACCACGCACGATTCCACGCAAGAGGCTTTTTCTGTGTAAGACTTGCTCACTGGTCTGCCTTGCAGACGTAACATAGGTAGGTGGGCTTTGCTCTGGGATGCCCTGAACAAAACAGGTCTTTAACTCTAGAAGCAGCATCTTTGCATTGAAGAAATAGAAAGAAAAATCTGATATAGATGCTGTTTTAGAGGGGAAAAGCTTTTATTCGAGAGGATAAAAGAGATTAATAGATCCTTTGGACTAGTCATTGTGCTTGATTCTCATGAGCTGTAGGCTGCTTCCTAAGGTCCCATCACTGTTAACTAAAGCCAGCTGTCTCTAAGGAGATTAAAACTTTATCTGAACCTCCACCCGAAAGAGTTTAAAAGTCTGTAGATCAAGATGGTTGCCAGCAAGGATGACGATGTACAAATATCTGAGGGAGAGGAGAAAGCAACCCCTAACAGTTGATTTGCTTTTCCAGCAAATATATTCCAGAATCTGACCCTGGCCTGCCAAATCCAACAACACCCAAATGTTCCAGTCAACCTTAAGAAGGGAGGACGAATTCAGTGTACCCGTCCTTAAAATCTCTCCTGGTCATGCCTTGGCAAGCAGATGCATCACTCTGATGCTGGACTGGCAAGCAAGTCAAGGGTACTACAGACTACCCATGGAGTAGGACTAAATCCTGTTTTTTTCCTGCCAGTTCTGCTTAATATGGATGTTCAAGGCTATCCAACCAAAATTGCATTTAGATTACATTACATTCTACAGTAAGTGGCAAATCATCGCTGCTTCCTTTGACATTCAGTGTAATAACATTAACCATGATGAATTTCCTTTTACTATTCATGTGGTCTCCATACATTATTTCAGCTGAATTCCATTGTAATGTAGCATTAATTAATGTCTGCTGCTTATCGAGTGTTACCCATTTTTACCTTCCATCTCACTCTTGAAGAATTGCACATAGAGATGCTGCAGAGACTGTCACCGACGCCAGGCACTCTTCATAGGATGTAGAAATCAAATTACATTTCAGATGCCAGTTGCCACCGTCCTCTCTCATACAAATCACTGTTTCTTCCGAGGTTAGCAATAAACTGATCTTGGCTACGGGCGCTGAGGCTGTTTTCAAGAGCAGTCACAAGCAAGAGGGTGACTGATCTACTGGAAAGAGTCCAGTGGAGAGCTATGAGGATGCATAAGGGACTTGAGCATCTCCTCTATGAAGAAAGACTGAGGGAAGTGGGGCTGGTTAGTCTGGAGAGGAGAAGACTGAGAGGGCACCTTATTAATGTCTATAAATATTTGAAGGGTGGGTGTCAAATGGAAGGGGCCAGTCTCTTTTCGGTAGTGCCCAGCAATAGGACGAGGAATAACAGATAGAAACTTGAGCATAAAAGGTTCCACCTCAACATGAGGAGGAACTTCTTTACTGTGAGGGTGACAGAGCCTGGAGCAGGCTGCCCAGGGAGGTTTTGGAGTCTCCTTCTCTGGAGGCTTTCAAGACCTGTCTGGATGCGTTCCTGAGCGACATGCCCTGGGTGTTCCTGCTCTGGCAGGGGAGTTGGACTCGATGGTCTCTAGAGGTCCCTTCCAACCCCTACCATTCTATGATACATCAAGTTCCCTTATTAGTTCCCTCTCCATAACCTTCCAAATTCCACTTCATCTTTGTGCCCCCCTTAGAGCTGCTGAGTGTGTGGCTGAAAATCTGCAAAAGCCACTGTTCTGGCTGAAATGAAACCCAAAGGCCAGCTCGAGCCATTTCCCAGGCTGTTTTTAGATGAGGGTACCCATGCAGAAATGCCATACAGGGAACAGGAGAGCTCACACAGGGCTCTGCAGTGAGCAGGAAAATCCTCCTGCCTTGTGGACTCAGAGGTGATTTCCAAAGCACAAATGATAGATTTTTTTTTTTTTTTTCCTGCAGTTTAAAGTCATGAAAATCAAAGTACAGTTGCTAGAAGTTCTTCTTTCCACCTCTAAGGTCTGCAAGAAGCCCTGTCCTTCTTGTAATATGTTGGATTTAGCTTAATTTACTATATTTAATTAGTTTTTGGTCTTCTGACTGTCCTACCACAAGATGTCATCCTTCCGACAGGTAGGGACATGGCTCCTGTCACAGTTCCTGTCTTCTGCTCTGGGAATCTTAAGGCTGGATTTCATATTTCTGTCATGCCATCCAGCCTTGAAGGTCCTCTGCAGACTTTCACGAGTCATCTGTGGTGGCAGCTGTTCTCCAGAAAAATAAAAGCCATTTTATCCCAGTGACTGATTTCCTGCAAGGCTTGAGAACTCCAGAAACAGGAGAAGGGTTTCTGTCCAGAGAAACAAACAGATTCCTTACAGCAACCAGAGTGGAAGAGTTAAACCATGCAAATGGCTCTAATAAGCATAATTTAAACCCATGGTTTTCTTTTTATGGCATTTTCATATTCGGTGTTTTATATTCCAATTTTCCACCTTTTAGTCTTGCTTCTTTCTTTTTTTTTTTCCTGCAAAGCCCTATCTCAAATGGGAGGGCAATTACTAGGCAAGCATGTAGTTCTTTAATTGAAACACTTATAGGTGTACACTTAAAAACTATAAAGACTTTTATGGAAGAGCAATGCCTTAATAGGCTCCCGTGTATGTACAGTGTAATCTAATTCTCTACTCTTTCAGCATTGCTGGGGGAAGCTGTTAATTTATGGTTACAGTGAGCAATAAAGCAATAATAGTAATCTAAAGGTGCAATATCCCTTGTTTAGGGGGCATTTATGGTTGGGTATTAAAACTATAAATATATCAAGATGCTGCAGAACTGATCTGTATAAAAGGAAAGATAAGATCGTTCCCCTTTAAAAAATGTTTTGGGTTTTTTTTTTCAGCAGGAAAGCAGCCACATGCTCATGGTTAATATCAAATCCCAGTGCTCAGCGTGAATGGCCAGCACAGGTTCCTGTGGCCTAAGGAGGATTTAACTGCCCACCTCCCTCTCCCCAGTTTAATTTGTTACCATGTGTGCAAGGCAGGAAGGCAAGAGGTAATCTTATCTGAGTAATTAGCCTAATTCATATGTGTTGATAGCTACCTAAACATGCTTGCAGAACTGGAATACCTCTAGCACGTTGATGATGATTAACTTGCTTTCTGTAACGATTCCTTTATTGTCCCTGTGTCAGTCACGTCCAGAGTCTAAATCTGGTCTTCGTTTGTTCCCGCACTGCTGTTCCTGTTTCTTTGGGATTAAAATCCCTCTTGCTCTTGTTAAATCAAGCCCATGCTCTGTCCTGTGGATCTCAGCATCCGTGAGAACTGGTCATCTCCCTCCCTTGCTGTTCTTTGGGTCTCCCTGCCACAGGATCCGGGTATTGAACAGTTCATAAAGATCGACTGTAAAGATTTCTTTTTTCCTGTGGGGATTTACCTGGACGGGTATTAAACACCCTGGCCTGTTCTCATGCTTCCCAGCTGCAGTGGAGTGTCCCAGCATGGCAGGGTCCCTGGAGTTGTCCCGTGTCACCTCGGGAGCTGGAAGCCAGAAACATTTCTTAGCACGCTGCTTGACAGACTTGTTTAAAAGGAAGTGGTTTTACTAAGTCAGAATAAGAAAGGGTGACAGGAAGGGATAATTACCTTGTCTGAGCCAGGTCTCTGGGTAGACACAGTGACATTTCAGAAATCCAAGCAGCTTTGTTGTGGTGTGATTGGGAAAAGAATGGAGGGCAGAGCCCCTGGCATTACAGACTGCAAGCGGTTTCCCGACGCAGGCAGAGCCGGTCTCTGCAGCGGACGCCGTGTGTGCCCCCCGGGCACAGGCTGGGCTCTGTGCTGCTGCCTGGCCCGTTGAATGCCCCGTAAGACAGGGGCTCTGCCCGTGGATGGAGTGGGGATCTTTAGTCGTTGGTTTGCTCTGAACACTCTGTGGCTTTGTCTCCTCGACAGGCAAGTCTGCAGCATGGGGGGTGGCCCCAAACCCCTGCTCTGCAGAGGTGCATGGAGGGGCATGAAAATGGCATTAGATGATACGATGTTCTGGCTTCTGAAAGCACAGAAAGAGAGGGAGGAGGTATACAAAACAAATGCCACAAGAGGATGGACATTATATGTCATTTGTGATGTGGCTTACATGGGTTTCATCTCCCTGGTATAAAGAGTCTGCTAATGTTTCTTAAAGCTGATTATTCATTTTCTTCTGGACAGATTCATCTCAGCTCATTCATCTATCGAGCTGATCAATATTTTTGAATGTATGTGGGGGTTTCTTTCATTTTCCGAGGAGTAGGAGGGAGGATGTGTGTGTTCTCTTTGTTTCTACCAGCTTTATAGAGCTAGAATTTGTGAGCTTGTCATTCAAACCTGGATGACCTGGGAGAAGAGGGGACAGCTCTGTCTCAATCTCCACGTGAACATTTCCCATATTGTTTGGTGGCTCAGTGTATGGACCCGTAGGGAGGAAGTTCCTCCATTACCCAAGGTAGCAAACTAAAAATGTTTTGTGGTGATCACCAAGAGGAGCTTTAATAATTCTTCCTCCTATAAAGCATAGCTAGGCACTTTTATTCAATATAAAGTTATGTCGGTGAATGCTTATAAAAGTGTTTTGCAATACTCTGCTTTGAGGGATATGTAGGTGATTTGCCGGCGTTAACTGAGCATCTGATCAGGTGTATCCTTGTCCAGAAGCCCAGTTTGCAAGGCAGATGCTTATGTTGCACATCGAGTTGTGGTAAGTGCGCTCACGGGCAGAAGCTGATACACGTGTGCAGGAAAGATGTGAATATCAAACCTTATCTCCTCAAGACTGGTGGCTGACTGTCTCCATGGCTCTCTTCATCCCTGTAAAATGAGGTTGATAATACAGGCTTATTTCCAGTAAAGGCTGTGGAAGTACAGTCTCATATAATATTCAGACAGAGCTTTGAGACCTTCTAGAACAAAACTGTTTAAGAGCAAAGCTGTACTGTCATTTCTATTTTTTTCTTCTCCCTTCCTCTTTTCCCTGGTGAGGTTGTGAGTGAGTTCTCCTTCCCCTCTCTGGTGAGGCTGTGAGTTCTCCTTCCCCTCTCTGGTGAGGCTGTGAGTTCTCCTTCCCCTCTCTGGTGAGGCTGTAAGTTGTCCCAGGAATCGAGTGCTCAAGTTTAATTTATAAGCTGCAGTAAAAACAGCTCCAAAGGATATAAACCATTTTAATAAATACATAGAAAAATCTGCATCATTTTCTAGTAACTTTGTAACACGGCTCTATTGTGTTCCCATTTAATGAATATATCCGTGACCCGTTTCAATTCCTCCTTGGAGAGGCTGGTGACAGAAAGGCCCTTACCCCTCCCTCCCAGACCATGCCTATCCAGACCCATAATTTTATCAGCAACCAGCTGCTTGGCACAAGCTTTGCCAACTCAGCAACTCTGTCTACTCTTCCCTTGAGGAAACCATTCACCTTATCACCAAAGAGAGACAGGGGAAAAAAATTCCATCTGTTACAGCTCAGAGCTAGAAGCTTCATAATTGCGTGGGTACACAGGCTGCATATCAATTTTTTTTTTGTTTTAGGAAGCACTAAGGGAGCATTTATTTTCCTTTTATTGTTGTTCTCTCCCTTGCAAGTGACTGTATTTCATCTCCTCTGGGATGCAGTGCAAGGATTTCTGAGCAAATTTGTGGCTTAACGGTGCCAGGGAGGTGTTCAGAACCACAAATGCATCCTGGAAAATCTGTGCTCTCCCATTGCAGGAGCTGGGGCTGAGCAGCACAGAGTCTGCAGGCATCCCTGGGTCCTCTGCCGAGCACAGCCTCGAGCAGCGCAGCATTTATCAGCTGCACCTCAGGATTCATTTCAGTGGGACAGCTGAGGGCTATAAAGTTTTCCTGAGGCTTAATGCATTTTTTAGGCCAAGATCCACTGAATAATGGATGTGAAAAGAAATAATTTCTTGGAAATTATTATTGGGTTGACCAAGTTTGGTTTGCAGTGTTGCTTTGCAGAAGGACCTCAAAAGAGACTGTTCTCAAATAACTTCTGTGTTAACTACCATCGAGTGTCTCTTGGTAGAAACACCTTCCTCAGGTTGTTCTGGATTTGTTGTCTTTGTCAAAGGACGGCCCCCCAGGAGCTCCCGCTGCTGCCACCCACCCAGGTGACCTCTCAGCGGTGCAGCTCTGGGAAGGGTAGCGCTGCCCCATCCTCGCCCACTCACCTGCCAAAGCAGAACACTCCCCTGTGGGCATCTCTTTCATGAAGCTTTGTTTTAGTACTAAATAAACTCAGTTTTGAAAGCCCAGGTGGGACTTGCACAGGGGGGGGCGGGTTGGCTTTGTGCATCTGTCTCCTGGTTTCGCGCCAGTTCAAACAAGAGAAGCGGTTTCGAAGGGTAACTGCTCGGGTTCAGTGTCATCTGTCTGGTTTCCAAACAAGATGCGTTCAGGTGATTAGGCCAAGACACTCATTAGGCTGAGCCACTGCACGGTACAAATGTATTCGTGAAGCGCCTCGAGGGTCTCCACCCTGTCTCTGAAACTTGGAGGATGCCTCGTCCCCGGGGACGGGCGCTTGCTTTGTTGGAAGGTGTGAGGCATATTCCGTAGTTTGAACAACGTGCCTGGCGGTGACAGGCTTCTGGAGATCAATCTGATTAGCTTATCAAAGGGAAGATTAGAAAGCAACCTGATCGTGCTGTTTAAATATGTTCACAGGGAGGAAGAACTAGGTACAAAGTATTTTTTAATCTAGCGGAGCAAGGTATGACAGGAGACAATGTCTGGAAGATTGAAAAAAAATGATTCAAATGGTTAATCAAGAAAAAACACGACAGCTTTATGCAACTACCGGGGCACCACAGTGAGGATAACGTTGCCCAAATATGGTTTACAAAGAGTAAATTTTGCAGGAGTCCTTGTAAAAAGAATTTGGGCCGAATGCCTTTTGCCCCTCTGCTGCTGGCTTTCAGCTCCTCCGTTGTATTCAGACCTCAAATGGAATAGCGAGTGGTTCTGCTTTATTTGTTTTTACTGCTGCCAAAAGGGAAAAAAAAGTCATAGAATAAACAGTGGGATGTTTGCAACCTTCTTACATTAGGCAGATTGAATAAACTGGCTCACAGCTGATTGTTTTTCTTCAGATCAGTCAGTGCCATTGCGTTTTTATTTATTTGATTTTCTGTACGTAGTTCTGGGGCTTTTGTTTAGTCTGGGATTGTTTCTGCAATCATGACTCCTGATGAGGGAGGGAGGATTACAAACAGCGCTACCTTTCCTAAACATCAGCACAGAGTTTACACAATGCTGATTCGCAGGATGAGCAAGCGTCCCGAACTCCGGGAGTGCAAAGTCATTCATTATAAATAACACTGAGCCTCCTTCTCTCGTCTCCTTATGCCAAGTTAAATCACCGCATCAGGAGCAGGAGAGGTGCGTGGAGCTGATGCCCGGGCGTGGGTGCAGGAGCAGCTCCTGGCTGGGTGACAGAACCGGGTGCTGCAGCAGCTCAGCCCACCCCAGGGGTTGGGCACCTCCTCACCCCAGACCAGGGGACAGGCTGCTGGCACTGCAGGGAGGGCTCCAGGATTTGCACAGTAACTGTCTCTGTACAGCTCTGTACTTCCAAAGACTCCATCTTGTGCCCACTGATGGCAAAAGCAAGTTTTCTCTTAACTTTAGCACTGCGAAATTCTTAGTTCCGCGTCCACGGATCCAGACTCGGATGGGTCTTTCCCCCTCTGTCAGGCCTCGAATTTGCTAAACAACCCAAAAAGAGCAAAACAAAATGCCTGCAGATTGCAGCCAGCCTGCCGCCCTGAATCGCCGCCGCACAGCTGCCGCGTCGCTCAGAGTTACATCTTTTTGTTCTTTTATATTTTTTTCCTTTTTTTCTTTCCCCCTTCCCTTTCAATGTTATTAGCTTTCAGAGTACATGAGGGAGAAAATAGGGCAGGCAGCGCACACGCCGTTATTCCGGAATATCGATGATTTGGCTGGTGCCATCTCGGCGACTTCTGTTTCCAAAGAACACAGTTCCCTCCCCAGTTTTCTTGGAAGATGAAATATGTTGTGGTCATGTGGCATAGCTGACCAGGAGGAGAAGTTAAAAAAAAAAATAAAAGCAAGCTGTTTTTTCCTTTTTTTCCTTTTCTTTTGGTCGTGCTTCACAAATGCAAACAGGTTGTGGTTATTTCCTTCACGCAAGGCCATGCTAATTGCAAGAACACTCATTAATTACGTAAGATGTGAACAACTCAGTTGCCAAAATACGGCTTTTGGATATTGGTAACCAGAATATTGCTTTCACTTACTGCCAGCATTATTTTGCACGTTGTGGTGTTTTAATGAACACGTGGCACTACATTAGCTAATGCAGCCCCCTATTTTCCTGACCTAGAGGGGTTGTTTTTCCCCTTGCTACAGCAGATATTATTTACATTGCGGAGCACGCTGCTGAATATGTGAATGTGTGGAAGTGAATGGTGGAGCCTGTTCCTCCTTTGCTTTCTTAGGCAAGTGAGTCTTGTGGGTCTAGGAATATAAAATGCTGCCACAGACATGGCTGAGGGAGTGACCGTCTCTGAACCTGCTGCCAGAGCCTGGCCTTAAACCCCATCCCTCTGAAACCCGTAACGTGCCCTGAGCTAAATTCCTACTCTCCGAGTAGAGACTCTGTTGATCTCTGAAATGTCTTCAGACATCACGCTTTCCTACAAGCATCTTCAAAGGACCTGACTTTTTTTTTCCAGCTGTAACACTTTGTTTTAAAGCTGATCTCATAATTGTATTGATTTTTTTCCTTTTTTTTTCTTTTTTTTTTTTTTGGTTCTCTGCGTCAAAGCACTTCTTTAATCAAAAGTAAATTATGTAAAGGCCGTTAGGGTCAGCCCAGCAAGCAAAATGAAAGCTGCAATACATCATTTATTTGTAAATGTCAGTGAAATCTGTAGATCGATATCCTTCCCAATATGGATGATATTTATTCTTTTATATAAATCATGTGGCAGCTGCTGGGCTGGGGTGGCCCAGCAGAGCAGCACGGGGCCAGCTCTGAGGCCAGGCTGGGGGATGTGTCTTGGCCCCCATCCCTGCTTCCTGGGCCAGCCATGGCTGCTGTGCTGGTGCAGATTTGTTCTCTGGGGCACGTGAGGTCCCTGCGGCTGCCGAGCCCCAGCCCTGGGTGGCCGATGGCTGCAGGGTGGTCGTGTCCCTTCAAGCCCCGGAGCTGAGCTTACCACAGCTGGCCCTTGGAGAATGGCAGAGAGGGGACCGAGCACTCGGCTCTGTGTTGCATATATATGAAAAGCAGCAAAATCAAATGCAAGTAGATGCCAAGCTCAGAGTTTCCAGGTCGCTGCCGCCCATCCCTGCCTCATACCCCCCCATCCGGACCCCAAGCACCAACAGTGGGTCCTGCCAGAACCCGGGGAGGTATGAGCTTGGGCTGGCAAAGGGCAAGTTGTCTTTAGGCTTTTCAAACTCCATCTAGTGGCAGAAAACTTGTCGTTTTGTGATGGTGGGAAACCTGGTGGGTCTGGATCAGAGCCGATCTCCTCCAGAGATGGGTGAAGCTGCTCTGATGTCAACTGGAAGCTTGACCTGAATTTCTCCTGAGTGCATCCAGACAGCGAGCCAGGAAAGTCATCCTCGGAAGGGTTAAACCCGACCTGCTGCTGTTCTGCCAGATAACGAAGGCGATGGTGTAATAAAGCAGACATGCTTTAGCTGCCTTTGGGGGAATACTTGCTAGACACTAGAGCAGAGGATTTCTGTCAGTGTCAGAAGTATCTGTCCATCTTTTTATAGACATACATTGGCCCATACAGGTCACTGCGTTATCTGAACACTGTAAAAGGAAATGAAGGAGGATATAACGCCAGATAGGATCTGTGCACTGGGTTTGCTCTTAAATATTCAAAAGAAATTTTATGAGGGATGGGATTAAAATTGAGAGAATTTGCTGATGCTCTGTAGAAGAGATGGATATAAAAAAAATAACAAAGCGCCGTTGTCCCACACTTAGGTGGTCGTCAGAGAGGCAGCTTCGCAGAGGAACGTGCAGTGGTGCTCGGGCACTGTGCCCCACGAGCTCCCCGTCGCTCCTGCCCGCTCACAGAGCCCATCTGTGCTGAGCTGCTGCGGCCAGGAGGCAGGCAAATGGGTTCGGGGGGAACTGCCCAGTTCCTTTCTAACAGGATCTGGTGTCTTCTTTTGGCTGGCCCTGGTGTGAGCTCTCTGCCCCCACCACAGACTGGCCATGGTCAGGGCTGAGCCCGTTTGGCCTGGGCTTGGGGCAGGTGACCTCCCCCAGATCCCGCCTGAGGACTTGTGTGGATTTGGCTGAGCCTTGCTGTTAACACGAGGTCAGTGCTGGTGCTACAGCGAGCGTGTGTTTCCTTCCCCGTGCGCAGGCAAGGGGGGTTCCTGCAGTCCAGAGGGAGGGAAGGGTTTTGAACATCCCTGGCTGTCTCCTCGGAGAAAGGAGTCAATCGAAATGGAGAAAGGAGAGAATCGAGGGGGGCATTAAGAACTTGACCTCAAAGCACTGAGTATGGTCGAGAAGAGGCAGGCAGGGAAGTTACCGTGGTAAGCCCCCAGTTAACGCTGCCCGCTCCAGGAACTCGGCAGGAGCTGCTGGTTATCCCGGTGCGTGCCACGAGGAGAAAGGAGGAATGGTGTCTGGGGGTGGAATAGCGAGAGGCAGCGCCTTGGCTTGGCAGGCAGGGAGGACCCAGAGTATCTGCTGGAGGAGAGGATCCGTTGTGAATGTTGAAATGAGGAGCACAAAGGGAGGACCGAGCGCCGCGGACGGGTCTGGGGGGCGGGGACGGGGGATGTGCTGGTTCGACATCCACCATGCGGTAATTGCGGGTGTCGGTTAATGAAGGCAGACGCGGAACGGCTGGTCTAATTAAAATATGAAAATGGTGCGAAGCGGGAGGGGGCTTTGCCTGGAGGCGGGGGGGAGGACGCTGGTGTGGTGCTGGGCTGGCTCCTTCCTTCAGGGATCACCCTGGTGGCAGATGGCAGGGAAAGGGAAATTCTGGGGTTGAGCGCTGATTTCAGTGTTCGGGTTGTAGTTTTTTTATAAGGGCCCTTTCCTGTGCTTGGGTCCAGACCTCAACCTGGAGGTGTCCAAGTCTCACACGAGGTTCTTGATGTGGAAAAAGTGTTGGGCTGGCACTGGCCAAAGAGCAAGGGAGGTCGGTCGGGAAAACAGCTTCTTGCTCCAGGGCCTTCCTTTCTAGGCAAGAACACAGAGCAGCTCCCGTGGGCAGGGACGGCTGCTTCAAATTCTTCACCTTCAAGTGCTGCTTCCACAAATCCAGCCGTGGTGGGCTCTCGGTATTGACAAAACTACCTGGGAGAGAATGGCTGGAAACTCACACGTGGATACTTTGAGGTGGGAGAACATCGCACTGAGGAAGTGATGGTGTGTCTTCATCACCTTTGCAATCAACAGATGGAAATCGGCGTGACAGCAGCGAACCGTAGCTGGAAATCTTGCAGTTCTGGTGTAGGAAAGTCTCGTGGGTTCACAAAAAAAATTCCTACAAGGCTATTGCTTTTATCTTTCTGAAATAGAAAAAGAAAAGAGGGTTAAACCCCCAAAACTGTGGTTCTACTCAGGATAAATCATCAAGAGCTTCTATGAAGTTACTATTTAAAAAAAAAAACCCAAAGATTTGAGAACAGCTTGGCCTGGAACAGTATTTCAGGCATGGCTAGCTGTTAAAAATAAGCTAATTCAGAAGAGGCGCATTTAAATAAATATAATGCAAAGACATAATGGCACAGATAATAGTTTTGAATGGGGAATTCTAATGACTTTGAGGGCATTTTACAGGGCAATTAATACACATGAAAATGCTGCTCTATTCAACTGATGGAAAGGAAGGCAAATAAAATAAAATAAAGGAGGCAGAAAGAAAAAAGGGAGATGGTTGTGACTGGTAAAAATAGGGTTTGATTTTCTTTTCAATAGGATCATTGCTTACAAACATAATAAAAGGAAAAATAAGCATGTCAGGTTCTATAATGTGGCTTGTAAAATCCCGAATGATTAGTTTCTAAAGAGGGGCAATTAGGCTCCTTTTGCATATGCATGTGACTTCTGTGGAGCGGGGCTTTCTCTGCTCCCTTCTTCTCTCCTCTTTATTAACAGTCTAAAAATACATCTCCCCCTGTTAAACCTCCAGCATCGTCCCGCTCAATCTGCGAAGGGGGATCGTGTGCCGGGGGCTCTCTGCAGAGCGTTGGGGGTTTATTGCCATCGCCATTCGAGGGGAGCACCGGCTGCCTTGGGGCGGGTCAGGATCGGACCCTGGGCTCTGAAGAGGGGCTGGGCGTTCCCTGGCAGATGGGAGCCGGGAGCTGCCAGGGAGAGGCTGGTTCTAAAAATGCAAACTCCTCGAGAAGAAAGTGGCTTAGTGAGAATCTTCAGGGGAAATCCCGGCTATTATGCATCTGTAACGTGAACTTTCACGTCACCATTGAGCACTTGGGGCCCCCTGCCCCGAGAAGGGGACAGGAGTAGGTCAACAGTAAGTGCTGCTTCTGTGATTCTGTGATTCCCAACTCATGTTGTCCCCAGTCTTCTAGCGCTGTCTCGTCCGATGCTGATCTATATGGATCGGAGCAGGGAAGGGTGTCCCGGAGCAGCCCTGTGCTGCTGAGCAGGCTCTTCCTGGCTGCCCATCAGGAGCTGCTGAACTTGCAGCAGGGATGCCTGGGGACAAGCTCAGAGCTCGCTGGTCTCTCTACCAGGGGTGGGACCGGTGCTCAGGGTGGTCCTCGTGGTCTGTAAAACTCATCCTCGCGCTTCCCTGCCCATCTGCGCAGGGAGTGAGCTGCCCCTGTCCTTGAAAAAGAGCCCGTCCTGCTCTTTAGCTGCATTTTTTTAATGTATAAATAAATATTACATATGCTAACAGATGGTTCATTAGCCAGTTGTTATGGCAATCAGCATTTCAGCCAATTAAAATCCTTTTTCATAGCTTTAAAAATGTCAGTGATAGGACATTGAAATGCCCAAAGAACAAACAGATTCGCTGTAGCATGGCACGAAAACAAAAGGCGTTTTCTGATGCCTTACAGAGAAAGGATGAGACGAAATACAGTAAGATTTTTAAAATCCTTTGTGATGAAGAAGTGAAAAGGTGCTGACCCCTGTTTAGTAATTAGTGGGAGAGGTTGTTGGGCATCTTGCCTCTTGTCACTGAAATTGCCCAGAGTGTTGGGTGATCTCTTGGGAAGCTGGGAGGAGCTAGAGCTGGTGTGCCTCGATCTCCCGTGGGAGGTGCCTGCAGAGGGAGGTGGCAGGAATTGCCTCGGGAGTGCTCCGAGTTCAGCATCCACGGGCAGGGTCAGACTTTTGCCCCACGTGCACTGGAATTCCTGAGCTCGTTTTCAAGCCTGGTTGGAATGACAGATCCTGGCATCTCTTGAAAATGTCACCTTCTTCCCTGGCCCGCCTGTGCCTGGAGAGAGGCTCAACTGGCTGCAAAAGAGCTGAGCCCTGAGTGCAAGTTGAGACCTCCCAGGCTGATCTTTAATTAGCAGCTCAGAGTGTCTAGGCCAGAGGTGATGATCATTTATAGGAGTTTAAATTGGCCTTGTAGGTACCTCACAATAGCCAGTGACAGTGGAGTACTGGGCTGTCACAGAGGAAGGGATGGAAGATCTAAATTACTCTTTGTGTTACAACTCCTGGCACTTTCCCGGGTTACGTATGGTCGGAATAGCAAATACCACTCTTTAGGTCTTAACAAATTCCTGCGACCCACCTTTTCTCTGGGTTGGCTGCACATCCATCCGTTTGCTGTCAGTGTTCTGCGGCTTCAGCCTGGGACTCTGTGTGGGAAAGTAAAATAATTGTATGGAAAGGGAAGACCTTTTCCTCCCCTATTAGTGTCTGTAGCAGGACGCTCCGTGGCCTTCAGGCAGAATCCTCTGCCTGCAGCCGACAAGCAGCTATAGCAGATTTACCCCTATTCCCTCCGTGTGGATCGCTGAAGGTAAAATTGTTCAAACCTCTTGTTCACAGAGAGCAGGATGCAGCTTTTGACCCTCTCTCTGCCACATTCTGGGGGCTTCTGCCAGATTTGGAAGCCAGCGCAGAACGGGAGCCTGGATTTGATGAGTCACAGGCTCAACAGGGTTGATTCTCCTTTTTTAATCTGTGCTGTCTTTTGCAACCGTTTAGAGCAGCAAAAAATAGCTCCCACAGACAATCAGAACAGATTATTTTAATGAGAGCTCAAAAATGAGAAACAAATGGCTCAAATTGAGCCTTTAAACATTTCTACATGTGTCTGCAAGGAGCTGTGTGATGCTTGAATCAGCAGGTCTGCAGCAAGAGGCGGCTGCTGGCAGGAGTTTAGTTTTCAACCATCTTTTTTTTTTTTTCTCCCCCCCCCTTTTTTTTCCCCCTTTTTTAATTTTGTTTTTTTTTTTCCCCAGTAGCTAAAGTGAACATCCCAAGTGAAAGCTGCATGCTATCAGCAGCTCCATTTTCTGCTTGTAATTGTCTTTTATCTGCTGGAGTCGGCAGTGCCCAGCTTACATCTGCTCCCGATTCTCAGTGTAAACGTCAGAGGGGAAACAATCATTTTTCCCATATGTGCTTGAACAGGCAGTGGGTAGAATGGAGCTAATAATCTTTCAAAGCTCTTTCCTTTCTCTCTACCTTGTGTCCACCTTCTTGATGGCCACTGCTTGCTTATTAATGAGTTTTGATTTTTTCATGCTGTACCTACAAAGTACAGTTCCAGTTGCTCTAACCCAGATGAAAATCAGGTCAGCACTACAACAGATTGTTGCGATTGCAGAGTTTATTTGCTTCAGTCGGGAAGAGAACCCCCAACAGAGCCAGCATACCTGTAGCCAGCAGCCTCTGAACCCTCCTCCCCGTATGCATCCCAAAAGTGAGTTCTGCAGCTGAGATAGAACCTTTAAGACTCATTTTGACTAAACATTGTGTCTTTGTGTTATCCAGAGAACTTCCTATGACTGATAAATATATTTTCCCTTCCTTTTACCTCCCTTCACTTTCAGTTTGTGATGGCAGTTCCAAAAGCTTTAGAGCTGCTTCTAGATCGGCATAAAAATATCACGAGTACTTGTTTAAACATCAGAAAGGTATTAGCTCAATTTTGCACTTCAATGCTACCAAGAGTGTTTAGGCCCATTGGGCATGAATGTAATTTTCTTACAGGCTGCAGAGAGGAAAAATTGTCCTCCCTATCTCAGCATGAGCTGCTTCTCCCCCAGACAACTCAAGGCATCACCTCGCTGGGGCTGCAGGCTCCAAATGGCAGTAAGATTTGAGTCCCGAGTCGTGCCCAGGGCTGCCTTGCGCCCGAGCTCCCCGTGTTGCACATCAGCCCCCGGGTCTCCCCGCGACGGGAGCCCCCGGGAGAAGCTTCGGTAGGAAGAACAGACGCACGCAGCAGCCGATCGGGGTGGCCGCTGACAGCAGGATTTTGGTGGGGTTGCAGCAGCCAAGTCATTTAGCCCACGCTGAACACCACTGTGCTGCCTGTGGCAGATGGAAAATCCTGCCTCACTTCGTCAGTAATAAAGCATTAGGTCTAAAAGCATAAAATCAAGCTGTCAATTTTTAATAGCACGTTACTGACGTATTTTGTTGATAGTTATAAAAGTAGACAGAAGTTTCATATTTTTGTTAACTCGTTGCCAGCTCAGAGACCCAGATGCCTCAGCACTTGTGTGCACAAGTGATGTGAGACTCTGAAGGTGTCAGGACCTCAACTACCCTTTTCTCAAGGATACGGGAATGTCAATAGTCCTTGTTGCACATGGGGGAAAAATTGCCTTTTAATAGTCAATAGTAATAACCAGTCTGCTTAAACTTTCATGAATGAGATATATACAATCTATGGCCTATGAATTATGCACATCCCTCCAATGGCTGGAAGGTAGGAGATGGTCCCAGCCCTGCTGTCACAGAATCACAGAACGGTAGGGGTTGGAAAGGACCTCGAAAGATCATCGAGTCCAACCCCCCCGACAGAGCAGGATCACCTCTATCAGGTCACGCAGGAACAGATTCAGGCAGGTTTGGAAAGTCTCCAGAGAAGGAGACTCCACAACCTCCCTGGGTAGCCTGTTCCAGGCTCTGTCACCCTCACCGTGAAAAAGTTTTTCCTTCCGTTACCCCTTGTCCTATCACTGGATGTCACTGAGAGGAGCCTGGCTCCATCCTCCCGACACTTGCTCTATATATATTTATAGACATTAATGAGGTCACTCCTCAGTCTCCTTTTCTCCAGGCTAAAAACACCCATCTCCCTCAGCCTCTCCTCATAAGGGAGATGCTCCACTCCCTTCATCATCTTAGTGGCCGTCCCATTCACCTTCGCTCACAGTCCCTGCTTCTCTCTGATGCTTGTTCCCATCCCAGCTGGTGATGGCTGAGGTTGTCCTGAGGCTGTCCCTGTGGCTGGGGGGGCTGTTGGCAGGGACTTGGACTTGGCTTGGAAGATCCTCAGCTGGAGAAGGTCAGGTCAGTGCTGGAGGCTTAGGGGGGAAGCCTCCTGCCTGTTTGATTCGTGTTCCTGAAGACGCGTTCAGTAAGTACCAACAGGAGGCTGTTGGAAACGTGAACCCTTTAAGCTGGTGGTGACCGTGGTAACAGCAAGATTTCTTCTGGGTAGGCCTGGTGCAGGCAGCAATTGTAATAAATACGTGCAGCATTTTGCTCATTTTCTGCATTTTATGTGCCCTGAAGAAACATCCTTCTCTTCCTTTCTGCTTTGTTGTTGCCGACAAACTGAGCTGCGAGGCCACAAAAGGTCTTAGAGATTTTTAAAGGAATTTCCAGCTCTGACTGTGGACATCCAGCCATCTCTCATGAAAATGTGCTCTTGGGGGACTTGGAGCCCAGATTTAGAGACTGCACCAAGGTTCAGATAAGCCTTAGGAGAGCATCCAAAAATTATAGATTCCTTTCTGTACCCTGCCCAAACATCGGATCCTTTGAAGCTCGCCCAGGGCTGCTGGGCAGGAGATCAGCTGGGCTGAGATCAGAGCCACAGGGAGAAAGTTTTCAATCCTGAACCAGAGCAGTGTGTTAATAAAAACAAATAGGAGAAAAGGCACGCTCCAGTGCCACCAGTGCCTTCCACTGCCCGCACCCTCGCTGGGGCACAGCCCGTGCAGAGTGTTGCAGGGAATGAGCTGCAGCTTGCAAATGCCCTTTGGTGCAGAAAGGTCTTTTGGATGCTCATCAAGATACATGTAGAAAAGGATCCCAGTGGCAGCAAAGAAGTAAATAATATTTTAAAAGCTGGAAGGAAGATGTAAAGAGAAAATCAGAGAAAGCAAAAGGGAGTAAACTCTGTAGTAAAGTAACGAATAACCCTGAGGCTTTGGGGAGACTGGTAACTGGTGTGCCGGGGGAGAGGATGTGCTAGTCCTGGGAGAACGAAGTATGTGATACGCTTGGGGAAAAAAACCCTGGAGGTTGTGAGGGCTCTGCTGGGCGGGGGGGTCTGGAGGCAGGACCCCGATTCACGGGGTGAAACCAGCAGGTGATGCTCCAGGAGGTGTCGGGGGGGTGCTGCCCTGTCTGGGTGCACATCCCAGGGCAGGTTCACATCCCTGCTCCTCCTCAGCTGCACGAGGTGTGAGCCCTTGCCTGAGCCTCGGCTGCCTGCCTGAAGCGCCTGCCCCTGTGAAGGGAAATGGCAAGAAGCTGTGAAGGTAGAAAGTCCTTAAAGACCCATAACTTTTGTCTTTTAAAAGTAGGGCACTTTCAACCCAGGTACACGTTATTCATAAAGCAAACCCCCAAACTATCATTTTATCTCCGTGCCAAATCATAATCCTCTTCCATTTCCCTGGGGTTCTGCTGAAGGTATTTGATTTTTTTTTTTTTTTTCCTCAGTCCCTTTCTTTTAAAACCCATTTCATTATCAAATGGCGTTAGGGGAACTGATCTGTAATGAGGAAGCTGGCAGAAGTCCCAGAGTGATCAGAGGGGCTGAGATTCAGCGAGGTTAAGCTACTGCTCAAAAAAAATTGTAAGTAATTAAAATTAATTAAAAATCATTAAACAAACCTTCATGCTCGCCAGTCCACGTGCCGCCGACTTGACTGCAGAGCGTGCCGCGTCCCAGGCTGTGGCACGGGGGTTTCAGATGGTGCAATGGGATGAGGGGGGTCGTGCCTGTGCTGGGTGCAGGTGGCTTTCCCAGGGGCTCTTACACCACCACGCAGAGATGGTTTGGCCAAAGAGCTGGTTTACGTGGGGTCGGTTGTGTTTTTCTGCTCCCTTTATGTGAGACGGAGCTTTTATGCCTGATGCTGTCACGGTTTCCCTGAGCTGACCACAGGACAGTGATTTAGTCTTTGTGAACTTGAATTTGTAGCTGCAAAAGGCACTTTGTCATTTCCTCTCAGCGTTACGTGCACACACGGTCCCCAGGGTGCAGGAGCCTTGCTCTCACCGGGGATCTCCAGGCACTCCAGTACTACTGGCGCTAATACTTACATTACTAAGGTTAGTACTAACCTGCAGCGTTGTTCATTTAGAGGTGGGATTTTGTAATTGCCTGAAAAATTGCATCTCATTCCCTTTTACAAAGAGGGCCAGTACACCCAGTGCATCCCAGACCTTCAAAGTGACCCACTGCCAACAGGGCTGGTTAAAACCTTCACAGCAACACTGTGAACAACCAAGGTTTGTTTCCTGCAAGAGCCTCCAGCAAATTACTTCTCCCGGCACCCCACGGAAGCTGCAGAAAAACATTTGCATTTCTGAGGTCCTCGCTGAGAAGAAATAATAAAAATCCACAGCAATGTTGTCACTTCTCTGCTGGCGCGCGGGGGTGCGGAGAGCCGCTTCTGCTGTCACAATATTTGACAATTCGTGCACCAGGAGTGACCCAAAGTTGAAGCTGTCACGCATCATTATCACGCTTAAGGATAGCTTGTTCCTCCCCAGGCTGCCTTATCCCCATCCTGTCCATCTCGCCGAGCGAGGCAGATGATTCAGCCCAATTTAATGGGAGTGACAGTTTTGGCTGGGGAGAGGCCTTTAGCCAGTTTCCATGGAGATCAGATTACCTCTTTCATTCCAGGTCGGGAGGTTAAAATCATTGATGAGGACTCTCCAACACGTGGGTTTGCATTTCGTCTCGCCGCGTTGTCTGCTCCGGGCTGCGAGGAGGACGATGCACTCACAGACTGGCACCACGGGACCCGGGAGAGCCTTTGGTTCCAGAGCTAGCTGGGTGTGAATGCCCAAGGCCATCATCACCCCCCAGAGCTGCTTGCAGTAAATGCTCAGACGCTGTGGGGAGGGGTGTAGCATGTACCTTGCAAAGATAGGGGCCTTCCCTGCCACTTGTCCGTGTCAGCACAAGATGAGGTGTGTGAAGAGAGCAGGAAAACCACACGTGGGGACTCTTGTCCCAGCCTGCTGGTACCAGCCAGGGTCGGAGGAGATGGTCCAGAGCAGCGTGTGGGATAAGTGATAGATTTCCATCAATTAATACCTCACCCTGCTTTCTGAAGGACAGAAATTCACTGTCCCCTCAAATGATTTTTCTAATTTTAATAGTGTTGATTTCCTATGGAAAAGCCCCAGCTCTTCCCAGGCTGGTGCTGGTGCTGGTCTGTGGTGGCAGCTCCCACGGTGCCATGGAGCCTGTTCCCTCCAACCACCCCTGAATTTTCCACTTGCTTTACACTGCTGCTTGCAGATCATGGCGCAACACAACACGCTCCCTTCTTTGTACTGCTCACTCATTTATTTCTAGAGGGTAATTTTTCGTCATAGACCATGTGGGAGAACCCTGCTGGGGACACGGTACACGAGTCCCCGCATGCTGCCCAGCACCAGGGCTGTTCGTGGCTTGCCCACTGGTTTCCACTGGGCTGTTTTACAGCAGCACTTCAGTCTTACGTTGGGTCCGTTGGTTGTACTCGCCGGGTCTCTCTCCTTCCCCTTTGAGCCTCAGGAGCATCAATAAAAGCAGCGGAAAAACTGTGTTGTAAATAACCAGAGTTTCTGCCGATTCTAATCGATAAAATATTGTTTATAGAAGCACTGGCGGCCGCGCACCTCCAGTTAAAGGTCTGTCGGTGGTTTTATAAACCCTGTTTTTCAGGAGGCTGTAACTCGGCTGCTCGCGGTGCCCATCTGCGCCGCGTCTTTACAGACTGCCGGGTGGGATGTAAATCAGATCAGTGCCTTTAAGTTTTGTAGCTTCTGGTTTTGCTGTTGCTTTAAAATACAAGTGGCTGTATATGGCTTTTTTTTTTTTGGCTTTTTTTTTTTTCCTTCCTTACTGTAGCTTAATAGCTTCCGTCCTGTAGCTTAATAAAGGAGGTGCAGAAGGTGGCTGTATTTTTGCAGTTCAACTCGATATCGGTGTCTTCGCATATGTAGGGAAAACAAAACAAGCAAACAAATAATGTTTTGATAGTTCCCCGCTATCTGCATTTAAAGGCAGAGTGCCACGCAGAAAGCACAATAGCTGCATTTCATAACTCACTCCCTATAAAAGCCAAACTGGGCAGAGCTACAGTAAATTATTTCCTCCTGCTGCCTCCATTTCAGACTCCTCCTTTTACTGGATTTCATATCTCTTGGCCTTTTCGTATCACGGCAGACTAAGATTCGGCGCATGTAGCGAGACAGACCAAATCCCATATTCCATTCGCAAAATATTAGTTCAGTCCTTACAGCAATATTTGATTTATGGAATAATAAAAGAATATAAATAATTTGTTCTTGTTTTCACTGGATTAGTTGCCAGCTGCAAAGCTCGAAATAAGGGATGAAAGGTCTGTGCTTGCTGTTGGGCATAAAAATCCTTTAATGATTTATTAATGTCAACATTTTTATTTTTCATACAGGCCGTTGTCTGTTTATTATGTGTCTGTCTATTTCCTTACAGTCAAAGGTCAGTGTTTGAAAAACAGGGTTTTTAAAAGTGCCCAGGAAACAGTCAGTGAGCTTTGGCTTTCTAAGTTGTTTGAAGTTCTTTTGAGATCTCCAGTCTATAAAGAGGCTCTTCATCCCTTGCAGGCCCCGGGTGGGAGGTGAAGGAGTTGATACGAGAGGTGCCAAGTACCTGGTGGCTTTGCTGACTTTGCAGGACAACAAACCCTCAGCGTCTGCGCCAAAGGACCTGTTCTGAAGGTCCCATTAGTGGACCTGAATCTGGCAGTAGCTTCATCTTCCCTAATGGTTACTGCCTTTGAACTCAGACAAGAGCTCTAGACCCTACCTGGAGCTCATTCAAAGTCATTTAATTGTTCTGCCTTCCTGTCCCCCCTTATAAGGGTTGCTGTTGTAGCTCTGAGCGAAGGACACGGTTTCTCTCCATCCGCTCCTGCTGGGTTGACTTGTCTAGTCCCGCGGGACGCCTTACGTCGGGTTTCAGTTTGTCATAGCTGGGCTCTTCCTTGGTCACCTCTGTAATGAGAATTGGTCCCATCAGTTACTGCTGCAAGGGATGAGGTTGTGCCACCAGTCAACGTGCTTGGGGTGCAGCAGGTAAATGCCAGGAGTTGCCCAGCCCGAGATTTGTTCAAGCAAGAAGGAACAGTGGCACTAATCAAGCAGATTTCAGAGCTGTTGTTGTGTTTGCTCAGTTTTAGCAGCACCAAAACTGCTTCTGTGTTTTTGTGATTATTTATCATTACAGCTTTAGAGTGAGTAATTATCGGGTCTCTGATTGTTATCCTCAGCTTGGCTCAAGGTTGATAAGGTGCTCAGGATGGTTATGTGAGAGGAGGCTCCCTCTCCTTGGGGTGGGCTAATAGATATTGGGGGGGTTGGACTCTTAAGGTCTTCAAGGTCCCTTCCAACCCCTGACACCCTGTGGTACTGTGATATCAGCAGGGTGGCCCGTGAAGCCATTCTGGAGGGGTTATTGGGGCAGGTCTGTAGCCTTTGAACATGCCCGTGGTCTTAGGGCTGAGGGGGGCAGAGTGGGGAGCTCTCCTGCGGCCGGTGCTCCTCAGCCGCTCGGCAGCAGCATCCCATTGCCAGGAGCCTGCGGCTGGGAGGCAGCAGGAACTTGGCTTGGACGTGCAGGGAAAGAGCGTGCTCAGACCCAAACTTCATTTTATATGTGACCTCTGTGGAATGAAAGCTTCACTCAACAGGGAAACATCATAACCCGATCTCTCTGGTCCTCTTCTACCGTTTAAGCCACAGAAGCCGCATTAACCCACAGCTAAGACACCGCCGGGGTCTTAGTTCAGCTAGGAAAAGCTGCTTTGCTCATACTCAGGGATTTACATTGCTTGGTTCTGGGGAACTCTTATTTCTGGGGGAGATGGCCTCGTCTACCTGCAACTGCCAAGCCCCCGTGGCAGTCTCAGTGATGCATTATCAGCATTTTCCCTCTGTGCTCCCCATCCCGCTCTGAGCACGGCTGCACGTTGCTGTGGAGAGGAGAGGGCTTCAGCATCAGATGTAATTCACTAAAAGTGTCCTGGGTCAGGAGATCAGCTGAAAATACGATTAACTGCTGGTGATCTCGGCGTATAAGCACACTAAGAGTTTCAGCGTGGGGCTGACTGCTTGCCTGGGCTGGGACTTAACCTTTAGACTTGTTGTTGAAATTGATAATGAGGGTCCACCAAGAGACAGTTGCAGAAGGATCCTCCTGGACCTGAAGCCAACCATGGCAAATGATTTCCTGCAAGGCTCTGAGTGGTCCCTGCCTGTAAAACCCATCCTTGGCACTGCGAGGGTGCAGCTGGAACCTCCCCTGCTCTGCCAGCGCCTCTGAACCACGAGGTCTCTCAAAGAAAACTTCCCCCCAAATGAGCAAGTGCAATACAAATGGCCACGTGCTTGTGTTCGAGGAGCAGAAACAGCAGACAGGAAAGTAAATAAATTTGCTGTCCGAAATGGTGAGGATGCTGCAGGGTGTCTGCGTCCTTAGCTGCTCTTCTTCTCTGGATCAGTAGGGAAATTCCTCATAAGGAATTTCCCAAAGCATTATATGGAGGCAGCGAGGCTGACTCGAGCGTTATATGTGTTTCTGAAGGACACAGGCATATGTTAACACTCACCCAGACACAAACTTTTGCATTACCGAGTGCAACAGATGTAACTGAGGAGGAAGAGCTCTGGGAGCAAGTGGAACTGTTCTCTTTCTGCCCATAGCCAAGCTCCCCCAGCAGTAAATGTACACACAGCAGGGACGGAGAGAAACGTTTTAAAAATAATTCGTATTTGCAAAACATTCAGTATCTGTGAAAAGCATGCGGAAGAATTATAACACAGAGCAGCTTTGTCTGACAACACAGCTAAAAACCTATTGACGTGGAAATGCCCGTTTAAGCTACTAAAAAGGGCAACATTTAAATGAAAAAGTCTTCCTTTTTAATCACGGCAAAACTCTGTCCCTTGAAGTCACTAGATTTAGAACAATTTTATAGCAGTGTTGTCTGGGAAAAGAAATGTCTTTGCCTGTAACAGCACAGGTTCCTTTAATGCGAGTTGTCATCTAAATAATTCCATATCATCAAGCAAAAAGATAATTTCTAAGGGAAAAAAAAAAAAAAATATAGCAGCTTAAAGTCTCAGATACAGTCACCCACAAAATTGCTTATGAATGTGCTATTAGTTTGAGCTAAAAGTTAATGGAGAAGCTGCCTGGCCTCGGGGGACTAATAAATAGGATACTAAGTCTTTCTGCTGTAGGGCAGCGTTTCAAAATTGGTCCAAGTCCACAGTGATTTGAAAGAAGTTCCCGTTTGATGCTTATTTGTTGGTCTAAGTGAGATAATGGGTTGATGAGTTTCAGCCTGATTCTGAGTGAAAAGCAGTTCCAGAATTGTAATTTTTATTATAGAAATGCTCAGAGGCCATGAACTGTGTCTGGATTTCTAATCCCCATACACGGTACACATCTTTACCCCAGAGTGTGCACAAGCTAAATATCCATCAACAAACGCGGTGCTGACACACGGCAGCGGAGAGGCACCAGCAGAAATGAGTCTGGGAATGGGAGCTGCTTGTACCACTTACTGGGTGCTCTGGTCCATCCTCCCGCCGGCTTCATCCCTTTTGGCTGAAACTTTGCAGCGTTGAACGGGCTCGTTCCCAAACGCTGCCTGGACTCAAAACATCTGACACTCCAAACATCGTGTTTGTGCTGGGCTCAGGGTGCAGAGATTTTCATGCTCTCGGGAGGAATAAATAATGTGGCCAACAGAGTCCTGTGTTACTTGCAGTGATGAGGTTTAATTGACGTGCTGATGAAACTCTGCCACTCCTGAAGCTCTCTCAAAGCCACAGTGGAGGGTAATCACCTCAGTCCAGCACTGAGCGAGGATATGAAAAATATCAGGGAGAAAAAATAGGTGCAGTTATCCTGCGAATTCACACCCAGACTTCTTAAGAGGAAGAGACTTTTCAAGAAGAGTCAGAACTTGGTGGGTTTGGTGCCTGTGCTGTGCTCCTCCTCTCTGCAGTAATTTATCAATAACTCCACTGCTCAGAGGGCTTTCCACTACGGGCTCTGGAGCTTTAGCACAAGCAGAGAAAAAAAAAAGGATTAGATTAGAGGATTAGACATTAGACGTTTATATGAATATGAATAGTCTTTGCAGCTACATCAGCTAGGAGAAAATTACATGGGGCTGATAATCTTCATGCTTCAGGGCGTAAGCCGATCATGAGAGCTGGTCAAATGATTTGTTGTGAGTCATTTATTTGAAGAATTTAGCCCTTTTCTGTTTGTGCGAGGATCATGATTTTTATTAATACACTTCTTATTCAGGACTGTTTGACAGCACTTTGCATGGCTGGGACTGAGCTGTAAATGGTTTATCACGGATATTCAATCAGTCATTTCCTATCTGGGATTTATTCTCTGGGAGTGAAGGTGAGGAGGGAAGAAAGACCATCCCATGGGTAGCACTGAGGTGTGAGATAGAGCCGGGTCCTCAGGCTGCACAAGGCAACCTGTGTCTCTCCGTCGAGGATCTTTTCTTTCTGCAGTTAATAGAAAGCTGGAAACTTCCTGCCGATTAGCATTAAGAAATTAAAAATACCGATGTGATCACAATGAACAAGCCGTAAATTGGTGCAGACAAGCCAGAGCAAAACCAGTAAATAAGCAAATGTTTATCGTTTTTGGGGGAGTTCCAGGCTGAGAGTGGTTTGAGGATTTAAATAGCAACATTTTCTTCTCCTGCTGCTTCAAAGCCCTTCCCTGGCAGGTGAAGCTCCCACCCGGGTGGAGAGCCACGTGGCTGCGGGCCCAGGAAAATCACCCTCCTCCCAGTGACAGGTCCCCAGATGGTGCCGCTCAGCAGCTGGCGCTGCCCCGAGGCTGCTGTGCCTGGAGCCCCGGCAGCGGGCTCAGCCCGGCCGCCCGGCCTCACACGCTGCTGAAGAACACGGGCGTGTGAGTTTGCACCCCTCGTACCTCTCTCTGTAATTCTGTGAGATGATTCTCCCCTCGGCACGCTTTCTGACCTGCTGACCCGGGAGGAGTTGGAGCAAAAGGAGGGTAGATCGATACAAATTAGAAGCAAATGAAAAAAAAAACAAACCAAGATGTACAAAGGGCCAAAGGCGTCTTTGAAAATCCGTTAGCCGCTGATTTGTAGTTTTGTGACCCACGATTGTTTGTTGAGTGATAGAAGTGATCACAAAATCTATTCGCTTCCTCGGTCTGCTCGGAGAGGCTCCTACAGCCGCAGAAAATCCCTCGTTGAGATGAAGTGGAATAAATCCCACGTGGTCTGTAGCTCACATTTAATTCAAGGGTGTTTGGTTTTGTGGTCCAGCAGTGGAGGGGAGGCTGGCATCACGAGGGTCGCTTGAATCCTTGAGCCCACAATGGGTGGCAAAAAAGGAAAGAAATGTACGGAGTGAGAAGTGCCTCTGGTTCTGGATGGTCCAGCACGACCACGGTGATGAGGCTTCATTGACTTGAAGGCATCACCCAGAGTCACTTACAAAGTAACAGGGAGGAAGAAAAGAGGAGGGGAAAAAAAAAAGTACTGGAGAAACCCGCATGAAGGGTTCCTGCAGGGAGCAGGACGAGCCTCCTGCTCCCAAACCTCTGGGACAGCTTCTGCAGCTGACCCGGGAAGTGTGAACACCTCTGCAGAGCTGTAAATCCCCCGGTGCCACCCTCTGCCTCGGTCAAGATTTCCTCGTTAGATTTTGTAAGTCCACGGGTGGGTTTTTTTCTCTTTTTATCAAGCTGGTTCCACTCTAGCCTTTGATTAATAGCTCTGGAAAAAAAAAATCACACTCTGGTTGCAGAGAAGTTTATGTAAGTGACAGTTTTCCTAACACGTCTGTGCAGATACACTAAATATTGCAGAGGAGACACGTGTGCGCGTGTGACTTTGCAACAGGCGTGTCGTGCACGTCCCCTTTGTGAAGCCAGGGAAACACACACCCGGGCAAAACCAGACCCCTGGTCCTGGCAGCGGCTGTAACAAACATCCCAGACACCGTGAACTCATTTGGTGTATATGGGAACATCAGAAGATGTTCCCTGACCATTGTAAGGCAGTTAGTAGGGATAATGTTGTCCTGGTGCGATGTCTTATCACTGTTGTAACAACCTGACACGCGAGTCACCTCGTATTATCCCTTCCATGGATCCATTAAGCACTAAAGGCTTTTGAGAGCTGGATGCATCAGCAGCGAGGGGCAAACTTAAATCAACTTATGTCGCTGGCTGAGGAGGGATTCTGTTTGGGCTCGTTTAGAACCTTCAGACAGAGCACCAAGAAAGAAGCAAACCAGGGTGTATGTTCTGTAGGTAGGAACAACACCATGCCTGGAAGAACATTGGATGTGTATGTAGGGACTGAAGCACCTGGAAAGGCAGCAGGAAAGGGCAGGTGCTGGGGAGGAAGGTCACCATCACCACCTGCTCCCTCCTGACCACCGGGACTGGTAAAGCTGGATCCGGGGAAGGAGCCACGGTGCTTGTACAGGTGAAACAGCAGCACTGGTTGAGTCAAGAGGTAGGACCAGAGCAGTTCCTGGAGCACCTTGGCATATGGAGACAAAAATAGGAAGTCAAAATCAGTATTTTTAAGTGCAAAATAATTCAGGTGGAAAGTGGAGCCCTAGTTGTGTGCCAGCAGTGAGCAGTGTGGACACTGTCTTAAGTATTTATTGCTCAAAAATTGCCCGTGAAGCGTTCATGGCTGGTTCTCTGAGATCCTAAGCTGAAGCACAATAAAGGCCAAACGGAAGCAGAACTTTGTGAATTATTGAGGAGGAAATAGAAAACAAAACAAACAGAAGAAACCTTTACACAGCTTTATAAATCCTTGGCACGCTCACAGTGTCTGGCTGTCGCTCGGGTCTTCCAGCAGCAAAATGGCACCACAGAACTGGAAAAGAGACAAAGAGCAGCACTAGGGATGTCGTGTGCACCGGCCAGGTTGCTTTGGAGAAGACTGCAGGACCAGGACCCTTACCTCGGAGCAGAGGTGATGGATGAGGATTTCCGAAAAGTGTGTCAGGAGTGATAATTCATTAATTCTCACATAGCAAATATTGGGAGACACCTGCCAAAACTTCCCGGCAGTGAGTTGAAAGCAACAGAAGGAAGTAATTTTTTAATATAATTCACAATTAAATTGCGGTACTCTGTGCCACCAGGTATCGCAGATGCTAACGGCATAAATGGGCTCAAAAAGGGATGAGGTAAATTCACGGAGTCACCAATGAATGCTTGGTTCTCAAATCCAGGTGGAAGTCCCTGAGCAGGTGGAAGCTGAGGAAGATGCAAGGTCCTCCATCTGGGTCAGGGCAGTCCCAGGCACTGATGTCGGCTGGGCAGTGACTGGCTTGAGAGAGGCCCTGAAGAAAAGGACTTGGGGGACCTGGGGGAAAAGAAG
>JAAGNO010025034.1:80718-91700 GCA_033439905.1 Ceryle rudis
GACATAGTTTAAAAACTGCTATTTCCTATTACATATAACTATACAATCAAGACAAATAAGTAGCTAAAATCCTATATCTACGCAACACACTCACCCCCCCCACCCACCATCACCTCCCCGCCGGGTACCCCGAGCCCCCCCCCCAAATCACCCCCACCCAACATCACCTACCTGAGTGGTACCCCGAGACCCCCCCCCCAAATAAACCCCCCCCCCACACCCTTCCCTCTCTCCCCCCGTCTCCCCCCTCCCCCGCCCCCTCTTTTTGTTTTTCTCACTTCATATTTAAAGTCTCAGATTCACGAACTGGCCACGAGTTAACTTTTCAGTTCAAGCACGCTTTGAAGCTTTGGTCATACACTGTGGCTCCAAGGGCACCCTTGGACATGGTGACTGTCCTTTGGATGGCTGGCCTGACCCCACACACAGCCGGGGACCTCCCGGATCAGGCACTGCAGCCAAGGGACCATGGGACAGTGGCCAAGAGCAGGGGCTGCACCACATGCTGTGTGCCCAGCTCTGCTAACACCTTTCTTCATCAGAAGCTCTCGATGAACGTGTAGTTTTACTGCAGGGAGGATGGAGGTTTGATGTCAGTGCTGTGTCACGTGCTGTGTCGCCCTCATATCCTTCCCTGTCCCATCAGCAGCACTGCTGCGGCTCGAGGGCTCAGCCACTGGAGAAGTGGAGTAGCTGTGGCTAATATTGGAATAAAACTGAAATTCACTGTGACCTTGGAACAAGAAGAAAAGCAGTAATTTGATTTAAGACACTGGCACAGATAGCTATTTTTTATTATAATAATAATGCTACAAATAATTCCCCTACTCTACCCCACTTTTTAAATTTAATTTGGAAAGAAGCAAATTGATAAAGTTGCATTAGGATAACCCAAACATTTAATTAATATTTATTAAGATTTTAGTGCACGAGACATACTTGGAACAAAAGCTTGATTATGGGTTTAAACCTTTTCCCATCGGGCTGCTCTCCGGCAGCCTCTGAGCCGCTGATAGGGGTCTAGAGCCGTGAGCACCACGAGTCCAGTTTGGAGAGAAGGAATCCGGGCTGGGGCTCAACGCAGCGGCTGGAACACATTTGCTGCTGCAGCTTGAGTTGACTTGTAGAAAATTCCTCAAGTTTTATGGCTGGTGAAAAGGATGAGGATGGAGAAAAATAGGCTGGAATAGGAATAATTAGACATGGGAATAATTTTCTGTGTCTGCCAAAAAGTTGTGTGAGACTTTCACTGGTAGTCTGAAAGCTGCTCAGACTGGCGCAGACCTGTTACCAGGGTGGGGAGACATGTGTCATGGCTACAAATGTGGCTCCTTGGCGCGACCACGGTATCATCCCCAGTGTTATTTTTACCATGAGTAAATAATAATAGTAACAGCAGCAAGGTGAGTGGAATGCAAATTAGGAATGAGGGTCCTTGTTAGCAGGGGCGATTAGTGCTGTGTCATCCACACTTCTCCACCGTACGAGCAAAGTCTCTGTGGAACTCTTGGAGTTTTAATGGCACATGGGTTGTTCCCATTGAACTTCTCTAGGCCTGTGTTTTACGTCTCCATGCTACTGGAGAAAGAGGCACAGAGGAGAGTTTGCCAGGCTGCGGGCTCCGGCCAGCCGAGCGTCTTGCTGAATATAACGTGCTTAGGCAGAAGAGATTGAGGGATGAATCAGGATAGAAAGCGATTAAATTGCTGCGTGTCTGTGCAAGCGATACGGATTCCTTGTGTCTATTTTCATTTCCAGGGCTTTGCCTTTTTTTCAGTTTTCCTGCCTGGCACAGCACCCTTGCTGACCCTCCTCTGTGGCTGCCTCTCGTGCATATGGTGATGCCGCAGGAGCTCTTCCCTCTATTTTAAGACACAGAAATGTGGCTGGCAAATAGGAACATCACGAAACAAGCCATCGTAGCTTATTCCTGACACTTCCCTCCCTCCCTTCCTCACCCTGACTGCAGTATTTGTTGTATCTTGTAAGATGCAGTTGATTTTATTTTTCACTTGGCCATCCTTGGGCTACCAGTCCTCTCTATTTTTAATTTTCTCTATCAGAAACAAACAAACAAACAAACAAAAAAGTGCAACCTCAAGGAGGGGGAAAAAAATTGAGCTTGGCAGTTCTCTCCTGCCTGGATGTTCTCGTGCGCCGGCTGCAGAAGGTGGGCACCACCGTGTTGTAATTAACAATCCGCGCGCGTTCCAGCTGTTTGACAATTGTAGCTGAGCTTGTAGGAGCAACAGGGGGGATGGTTTTTTCCTCTCCAATTTCCACACTCAAATCCTTTCTTGCTTTAACTGTGCCCCCATGCAGTTGTACACCTGAGTAAGTCTGATACTCCCATTGAATCAATACTATGATTTATGCATAAAAGCCCAGAAACCCTGCAAAACAATTGTGCAAGTAATTTTTCATGAACCAGACTTAAAGCTCTTGCCAACAGGCTAAATTACCCTCTTGTTAAGTGTTGTATTTTGTTCTTCCTTCTTTCTTCTCCTCCATGTATGCCTTAATATTGATAAGTGTTCTCTAGCATGAGAGAACATTTGCATTTTTTGCTAAACATCATGTGGCTGAACACATCAAAGGATCCTTTTGTTCTTTCCCTGTTGCATATTCCCTCAAATTCAGTTCTTGATTTTGGAGATAGCTGCGTGTGTCGTGGCTGGAGGTTCTGTACTGGGGCTCGTTAGTAAGACTCAGCCCTCGGTAGCCTCCGAGCAGTTTGCTTAAACACGCAAAGTACCGTGGAAAGCCTTTCCCTGTGATATTTGAGTAAGATGTTTGTGTTGAGGTTCCCTTTTGATTCTACGCTGCGCAGAGCTGACTCAGTGGCTTCCCTGCCTGTGGTTAGACTTCAAGTAGCTGCTGCAAATCAAATTAATGATACTAGTAATTTCTTTCCTTCCTTGTGTGGCTGCTTACACATCTTGCCCGTTCTTTGTTTTCGAGAGTTCGGTTCCTTTCAGTCCCACTCTCGGCCGTCTTTCCCGTGCTTCTGGTGTCCACCTTCGCTTGCTGTTCTTCAGATCCGAGGCAGAAAATGTTCTCGACTTGAGAGCCAGAGTCACGCAGTGCGTGTGCCCCTGGAGCCTGCTCACGTGTGTGCCTCCTCCTGCCACGCTGCCCTCGGACACCGGCTCCTGCCCTCGGACCTGGGTGGAGGGATGCTCTGTTGGGCATGAGATACTCTGTGCTTGGGTTTCAGGCTCTGGTCCTCTTTGTGCACCTGGGGCTCTCCTGACACATCTCGGGGGTTCCAGCACTGCCAAGAAACACTGAGGTGAGGGCACCAGCCACCTCCTGCTGATGGCGGGAGGCTGAGCCTGTGCCTGGCGTTGCCTCAGGGGTGGCTTTGGCAGCACCGTCCATCAGAAGGGGCTCCCGTGGCCGTGCGAGGGGCTGCCAGCTCCGGAACAGAAAACAGACAGCCCACCATTTTCCCGCATTGCACTTTGCAGAAGAAAATCAAAACAGGTTTGGCAGATTGATTCCCTACATAGAAACAGCAGCTAAATGAGGTAACAGAGTGCTTTGGCCGACCGCCTCCATGTCCAGCAGCTGATGAGCCACCCCGTTCCCCAGCCCTTCCCGGCACCGGGGGGTCCCAGCCCCAGCACAGCCACGAGTGGGTGGCCAGAGGGAAACGGCCAAGAGAAAGAAGCAGCAGTTCTGGGCTTTAGGACACCTAAACTTTCTCTAAAAATGCCACCTATTAAAAAGAATAAGACTTTAACAATCTTGCCTGTCAGAAATAAATTGCTACCGCAACATCCATGTTCCCCAGCTTAGTTAATGTTTATTTAAATGACCATTTTCTACTGGAAGATAAAAGATTGAACTGTTTTGTTGCTATTGTTGTTTTTTAAAGTCCTCAAATATGAAGGCGCCCGAAGCCAGCATTTGATTCTCATTATGTTATAACATTTTTTTCCCCCTACATAATTTGAATAACACTCTGTTTAACTCAACAGCTGGAGGGATATGGGTTTTTTCTTTAAATTTTAGAAAGTGAAGCTAGTTCTGTAAAAGCCTCCAGTCTGCAACAAGGCAAAAAAGTGCCTGGTGTGGGTAGCAGAGTGCTCATTTTTCCCAAGCACCTTTACGTGGTTCTGGAAATGATCACCCAGGGTTTTTATTTACTGTGGTGATTAGTATAACATAACCACTCAGACAGAGAGACGAGTGGAGAGCACAAAGGGTGTTTTAATGGCATGCACACCTTTCCATTAGGGAACAGATTGATAGTTACCCGCTCTTGGATTTCCACCTCTTCAGGGATCATTATGATCAATTAGCCTTCCCCTGTCTGTAGGGTTTTAGCTGGTTTTTCAATGGAGCTTGCAGCTCATGGCTTGAACTAAAGCAGCTATTTAAGAGGAGCAATGCTGTCCTGGCTTGATGGAAAGACCTGCAGTAAATAAATTCCTTTCTGGCAGCCCCGTTCTGCACTGCTCCTCATCCACTGGCTTGCGCTGGGAAACGCTGCAAGGAATGCTGCAGCCCACCCAGGCCCTGCTCCCATTCCCTTCCACTGTCATCTCTTTGCCTCCAGGCTAATCCAGCCCTCATGGGTTGAGTGTTGAGCAGCCCAGACCTTACCCTTCAACCCACATTTCCAAAGAGCATTGGGTCCTTACAAAGCTGGATCTCAGTGGGAGCCAAATGGATTTTATCCTCCCTAAGGCAGCATCACTTTTAGAATGGGATTTCTAGAGCACTTTAGATTTTTTTTTATCCACCCTTCTCATACCTTAACCACAAAGCATCCTTCCTCCCTGCTCATATGCAAGCTGAAATGAAAGTCAGATTTAATTCAAGTTTTCTTAAATCTTACTTCATACTGCTTCTCCAGGCACGTCATTGAAACTCCAGGCACTCTTCCCCACGTACAGCATTAAGGAGAGCCATTTTAAACTCTTGAAGCATCCTCATGGTTTACCTGCTATTCAGAAATGTATTTCCAAGGTCTCCCAAACAGCCTTGCTCTATAACATGGTTTTAGGCAGCAGTTTGCCATCTTGTTTTGCTAATCGACTGCACTCCATGTCCTGACGCTCCTGTGCTTTACTTTGCCTCTCTGCCCAATACAGGTATCTCGAAGTTCATGTGGTCCTTGCAAAGGTCACTCCAAAGTGCCTTCAGCCACCTTAACGATTGTTAACTGGATCCGGTCACCTTAGAGTCAGGTTCACCTTAGATTCAGTTTAATTTTGCATAACCTTGTGTCCATCTGCAGGCTTGGTGGTTTTTTCCTATGAAGGCCTAATCAGCTCTTTATTCGTAAAAACTGATGCCCCACGCCAGTAGAAACGACTCCAGATGAAGCCTGTTCCATGCTTCATAGCTCTCTCCCGTTTCGCTGCAGACTCCCAGATGTTGCACTCGATTCCTTGCTTGGCTGTGGGCGAGGAGCAGCTGGGCTAAGGGCTGCCGAAGCTGCCGCTCCCATGGTGTCCAGTTCCTTTCTGTATGTCAACGTTATCCAAAAACCGTGTAAACATGTCAGTAGGAAAATAACGCTTGAAGCTTTACGGTAATTTTTCATTTACTTTCACAGCATGCCTCACTTCCAAAGTTGCGGAGGGCTCGCAACTATCACAAAAGTCAGTGGAAGCTTTATTTATTTTAATTAATGAATCCATCACTACAAAAGTTTGAAGATAAATGAGGAAATGTATCTAAAATACAGGATCTAGTAATTTATGAGTTATGGCATAAAACCAGCAGCAATTTTTCTCAGAATATGATTTACAGACAGGGTGTAGGGTAGCAGAAGCAAGTGCCCTAAAGCCATAAAATAAGGTTGCTCACTGGCAGGACCATGCTTCAGTCTGACAGCAGTTCACATTTTCTTAAAACACAGAAATCAGTGTCACAAGGAGCTGCAGCCACCAAAAAGCTGGTCCAGAACTGCCAGAGCATCACTGCAGTGCAGAGGAGGCAGAGCCTGTCTCGGGGGCACACGTGGAAGGAGCATCATGAAAGGACGTGCTGATGGGAGAGCTTTCTGTCCCCTGCCCTGACAGCTCGCGTTAGCTTAGTCACTGCAATTATCTCGCCGCGTGTTCATTATTGTGACTTGCCTGCCTGACCTCAGCCGGGCGAGCGTGAGGGAGAATCGGCATTTTAAATCTGAAGGACAGGAGAAGCTTTCCTGTGCTCATCCAGGGTGATGCTGCAACGGACTTGGAGTTTGGGTCTCAAAAGGCTCAGATACTGCACCAAACACTCTGTTGTTTTTCAGGACCTCGTCTGGGTCTGACCATCAAGCCAGAATTCTCACCTTCACTGGGGTTTTGATAAGATTTCCAGAACTTCCTTCGGGGGTCAGCCCCGACATGTGCAGAAAGAGCCTTTCTCACCTTACTTGGGGTTTTCATTTCCATTTCATTCCATGAGCTTGGGAGGTGTTAGAAGCTGAACAGAGAGTGAAAATTATTTTTATCCAAATTAATCCAACCCTTGCAGCACTGCTGGGTTCAGAGTGTGGAGGTCCCTCATCTGTTTATATTCTCTCCTAAGCCACTGGCTCAGAACAAAAGGGGTCAGCAGCCATCATTTCTTTGACCTTTGAATTGCTAAACTCTTCTCACTTCTGACTGTCTCTTGCTGGCTCCAGAAAAATAAAAGGGTTTGTACTAAATCTTTTGCAGGGCAAGAAAGAAATCTATCCCCAGGGGGGGAACGGCAGCAAAGGAGAAAATAAACTCTCAGATTAAATTTTAAAATTGCTTTATTAACACTTTTTTCTTTTTAAAGCTTAGTTCCCCTGTGAACAGGCACATCTTGAAACCTTTCTGTTTCTAAATAGCACTCTCTCATTTAAACCACAATAAAAAGATAAAACGTTGAGGGGAGAATGAAAGAATCTCTAATTCCCCCTTAACCCTTTACAAAATTGCTATGGAAACAACAAACGTAATATTTCAGTGGTCATTCCGCAGCCGCCTGGACGGAGCTTTGTTTGCCATCGCGACGCTGCAGACGGTCTGCTTCAGGAAAACTCTGCAAAGACTCCCACTCGGGCCCCTCCGGGGTTCACACCCACTGGTTGCACAGTGACAGACTCTTGTGCCAGCCTGGCCTTGAATCTTTTGATGATTTCTTGTGCAAGAAAAACGATGGGCACAAATTCCCTCATAGGTACAGAGGAACCGATCGCCTCAGGACCACTCGAAGCCCCAAGCTTTTAACCAGGGCAAACGAGCTCCCAGCTTTTCTTCCTGCCGAGTCACTGGAAAGAACTTTTAAGATATTTACATGGTGCTGATGGGTCATTTGGATTATGGTGACATTTTCTGCTTTGCAGGCCGGGCAGACACCTGAGCAGATTATAGTTATTAGAGCACAAAGCCACTCAGATCAGCCTGCTCTGGGTACTGGAGCAGAAGCAAAGCTAATTGTATGACGTTCAATTCTCCTCTGTTTGCAAAGGGACATTATAACATCAGTTACCCTCCTCCCTGCACTCACCTGGAGCTCTGCGGGGTGAGTACAGCTGCTGTCCCGCTGGCCTCAGGGAATCCGCCTGGATTCGCCCCCTTTGAACTGGGGAGACCCTGGCACAGTGTCAGTGTCACCAGCAAACCATCCCAGCCTTGGAAGCTGCAACCATCAGCAGCACCAAAAGGAAAGCCGATGGGCTTTGCCTGCAGCCTCGCCTGGCAGAGCAGGTTTCCAACCATGGACGCCCCACACTTGCCAGTTCTAACCGGCAGCGCTCGCCGGGCTTTAAAGCATCACCCAACGTGGATTTTATCCGTTCCTTTCCCCAGGCTGTGCGTACCCTGCACGCAGCATTGATGGTGATTTTATGCCTTTCACAGTTTGATTCCATAGAAATTGCCTGCGTCAAAAAGCTCAATATATTTCCTTAAACAAATCAAAGGTAATAAATATTCATGCCTGGTGTCCTCGCTGTACATTAAGTCTGGATCTTTGTAGCTAATTATCTGGATGGCTGATAAAATTGTATTTAAATATTTTATGCAGAAAAAACTCTTTAACTAAGACAAGGTGTACAGCAGGCAGTGGCTGCAGGTGTGCTCTGGCCGGTCACACATCGACGCTGTACTCACAGAGTCCACTCCTGAGGTTCCCAGCCCTCCCCAGGCTGTCCCTCCTTCCCCTCCTGTCAGTCACTAAGGCTGCTTGTGCCAACCATGGGGCATCAGGCTGCTGTGCCAGCGGCGGGGTCACCGAGCCTTCAAAGGGCCACCTTCTCACACTGTTGAAAAAGGTGCTGAACCCAGATGTGTGTGGAGTACAAATCAAACCAGTGCCAGGTGCCAGGACTGGTTCTTTCTCTACAGTCTCGCTTTGCTTCTTTCTTACAGGTTTTCATGGTCAATCAGTTTGCAGTGAACCTGAGCTGAGAAGGAGAAACCGTGAGTTTAATTCAGGAGAACCAAGTACCACCGTGGGGAGCACAGGCCACCATCTGCTGAGCTTTTCTCTGCTCTGGGAACCACCAGCCAGCTTTCAGTGTGAGCTTCAGCGCGTGGAGAGATGCCAGCCGCTGAGAGGTGAAGTAAGTGGGTATTTCTTAGGAAATATCACCTGGCAAGAAATTTCAAAGGCTTAAATCCTCTGTGTCTCCTTGGTTCTCAGAGTTACAGGCTTAGCTGTAGCTTTGTGACTAGTCCTTGATATCCTAAAAATACACTATGAGGCTTTCAGATGAATCTGAGCACGGGCCACACTGGTCAGTGTGTTGGAACGGGACGTTCGCAGCGACGCGCTCGTGTTGTCACTGAAAAGTGCTATCGAAGTGCCCTGTACTGTGCCATCCTTCTCTCCTCCTTTAATTTCAGATCCATGGTGAGGATTTTCCCCTCTGTGATATATTAATTTCAAATATTGACTCACCAGATCCTGTGATTGATAGAACTCAAACATATTAGTCTTATTACATCCTATATCCTTAATTAACTTCGTCGGGTGATGTTAATCAACTTGAACGCTGGGATGTGGAGCAACCAAGTAAATGAAAGGGAGATGGGAAAATATCCCCGTGCATCATCTACCCATCTGTGTTGTGCCTGCTCCCAGGCCACACTCATTTAGAGACTGATTTTTTGGACCAAAACCTGTAGATGCGACATTTGATGTCAGGTTGCTTCGCTGAAGTTAAAAGAGATGTTCAGACTGTATGGTAATTTTATCAAGTTATGAGAAACACTGAAAAGAAGTACAGTTTAAAATAGGGATATTTCTAAGTGTCCAAACTGCAGGAACTCAGTGCAGACTCGTGTCTTCATAAGACGGGGGGAAAATTCATATGTCAGCCTCGGGTACCTAGGTTTAGTATTTCTGGGGTCAGTAGCTAATGGAGAAAGTGGAATCGGGCTGATCAGCCAGTGTCTCCACTTTCTAATCGCCACCAAAAGTGCTTGAGAAGAACATGCAGGTTACCCCCTAGCCTTGCAATAACGTGCACTCGTGGGAAATACGTTTTAATATTTTGAGGTTGCTTTACATCCTGGCAATCTTCCTTAATTCTATCATCACACCTTGGTGTATTCCTCCCAGCCACAGAAATATGCAATCAGCATTTAAAGTCTTGCTAAACTTTTAGTTTTGATAATAAGAGGTTGTGATTCCTGTATCAGGATGAAGAGCTAAACAGATCGGGCTCGTACTGCAAACGTTTCCAGCAGGTGATTCATCCCTCTCACCGGGGGATCCGTTGGGTTCATTAGTTGATGTACCTGGTTCAGTAGATGGCACATTTGATGAAATAAGTGATGTATTACCATTCTGGTTCTAAAGGAATGATTAATTTTCCCATTGGATAATTTACCCACTGCTGAGTAGCCCGTGCTCAGTTCATCAGGCGGTGTGTCTATTAGTTTTTCAGTGAGCCCTACCTAAGTATCAGCACTCACCATACCTACTTTTGTGGCCAACCTGTCTGCAGTATTATCAAATCCTGCACTGAGAGGCACTTTAGACACAGAATGTAACGGGAAAGACGTCCAATAGGTTATACAAGTAGAGTTGACTGTTTCTGAACTTGCAATATGCACAAACATGCAGATATTATTTGCAATTTATTTCAGCTTTAACAGCCCTTGCATACATGCAGAATTTAGTAATTTCTATAGAACGCCTTGTCGATGAAGTGCCCTGTGTACCACGCACGGTGTACACCAGGGAGTTGCTTCACCCATCAGTGAAAGGCAGCGGGGTGTGAGGCAGCAGCTGTTGGTACACGCGCGGATCCTGCCGCCTGCGCCGGGCTGGGATTCGCCAGCTGTTCCTACAAGGATCCCTCACCCAGCCCAGAAGTGCTGTTGCTGCCACACCGCCTTTCACAAACCATATCCTTCATCCTGACGCGACACACAGCTCCAGAAAAAACAGCGAGGGAAAATGTTACACACAAGGATGGCTGTGAAGATCCACAGGGACTGAGTTAAGCGGAGATTGGTGTTGTGATGTTCCACCGGCCCCTTCTGTTTGATCCCCAAATGTAACTCCTCATTCTCCAGCCGTGCCTCGGATGCCCCGACTCTGGATCCTGGCTGCTTGTGGCCTGTTCCAAGGCAGAAGGACGTGGTGGTTGCTGGACTGCACCCGCAGCACTTCATCCCTGAGGTCCAGGCGTTCGGTAGGTACAGAGGACCCCCAGAAACATAAATGTAATGATAAAAATGGAAAAGTAATGGGCCCTTGTGGCCAGGGAGGCCACTGGTGTCCTGGGGTGCATAAAGAAGAGTGTGGCCAGCAGGTCGAGGGAGGTTCTCCTCCCCCTCTATTCTGCACTGGTGAGACCACAGCTGGAGTGTTGTGTTCAGTTCTGGACTCCCCAGTTCAAGAGGGACAGGGAAAGACTGGAAAGAGTCCAACAGGGAGCTACAAAGATGATGCAGGGACTGGAACGTCTCTCTGATGAGGAAAGGCTGAGAGCCCTGGGACTGTTTAGCCTGGAGAAGAGAAGACTGAGAGGAGATCTTATTGATGGTTAC
>JAAGNO010025034.1:96796-110192 GCA_033439905.1 Ceryle rudis
TTTCCCCTTGCTACCACTGCCTCTTGTCCTATCCCAGGGCACCACTGAAAAGAGCCTGGCCCCTTCTGCCTGACCCCTACCCTTCAGATATTTGTAACCATCAATAAGATCCCCTCTCAGTCTTCTCTTCTCCAGGCTGAACAGTCCCAGGGCTCTTAGCCTTTCACTCTCTTGGGCTCTTGCAGCTCGTGTGTCCATCTCGCAGAGCCCCAGCAGATCTTGGGAAGTGCAGGGAGCAGTGGCTTGACCTTTCTTGGCACCCACCCTCTGCAGCTGGCATAGGAGTAAGCGCAGCACAGCAACTCTCCACGGAGCAGGGTGGCAGTCAGGGTGACTGAACAGTTAATGGATCATGGGCTCTTCAGTCACCCCGAGAGGCTGGGAGAGAGACCCTTGTCTCCTTCATCACCATATGCTTTTCTGCTCAGGAGACAGAGCCAATATTATCATTTAATTAGTGCTTGCAGCACAATTTGGAAGCGAGTGTGTCCCTGTGGCAGAGGGTGTATGCAGAGCTGGGGGTGAGGATGGGGCCATCCCAGCAGGACATCATTGCTCTCAGCTGGAGCTGCCTAGGGGCTCAGATGACCCTCAGCTGACTGCCCTGAAATACCCCCCACCCCAGTTAGGAGCTCATCCTCCCCCCAGGCAGGTCAGGAGTGCAGGCTCTGAGCAGAGGTATTGGGTGGGAGCAGCTTCTGGCTGGGGGTCTCCAGGTAGTTACAGCAGATGCAGGCTTGGGCTTGGGGAGCCTCTGTAGGGGCTCTGGAAACTGAGTGCACCCTTGCAGTGGGAAGGGTAAAAGTGAGCTCTGAGGTGTGAGGAGAAGACAAAAGGCAGGTGAAGTGGTTTTAGGTCTGTAATTGGAAACAGAGTCAAGTGCTCACTTTGCAGCTGCTCAACCCATCCGCAAACACCCCACTTGGGGTGGTGTTGTGCCTGCAGCAGGCTCTGGGTGAGGGGAGAGCGGTTCCAGCACCCGCAGCCCCTGGCAGGGCGAGAGCCGGTGAGTACGAAGCAGTCGGGCTCCCCAGCTGTGTTTTCTGATGTGATGTGTAAGCTGCTGCTTTAAATTATTCATTCGTTTGCCATAGTTTGTTTGTTTTATATTTAGTTTGACATGGTCTAGAGGTTGGAGTAATTTTCTAACTCACTGAATGATCCTTTTTTTACTCTCTTAAGCACCTTCTCTGTCACATGAAAACAATTTTCAATCAAGAGTATAAAGCACCCACTTGCAGCCAATGGACTTTATTTCCTGTGAATGTAATTTAGCAGCTTTGGATACATTTCATTTAAATACATTTGCATGGTGAGGCCAAGTTAGTCTTTGACTTGGTGTGAACCAAATTCCTTTCCATGCAAATACTCCCAGAAGGGAGTGACCCCTGCAGCATCCAGGTTAAATGCACTTTAGCATAATGGTGTGTGCTGTGAAATGTAATTAGAATATTTCTGCTTCTTTCCTGCTTTATTTATTTTTTTTTTTTTAAGGAAAGTAATTTAAGTAAAGCATTTGAGTGTTGTGGAGGGATTTTTTTTTTTTGTTTGTTGGTTTGGTTTTTTTGTTCCTTTCAAGCCCTGCTGCATGAGTAGCATTGCAGTTGGAATTGCCCTGCTGGCAGTGACAGCCGGTGAGCCTGGTCAGAGCTCCTTCCCTGGGTCAGCCTGGCAGAAAGAAATGCCAGAATGCCACTTTCATCCTCAGATTCTCTTCCACTGAGTAATTTATTAATTACAGCATGTCCATGGGAGAATAAAACCTTGGCCTAATTTTTTTTTGTGTGTGTGTCATGAGATGAGAGCTTGCTTAGTAGCTGGGAGCAGACTGTGTAAAGACCAGGCTGTAGTGGGACGGATGAGGTTTGGAGGGGCAGCACTGGCTGGTTTTCATTTAAAGATTTCAATGCAGCTTATAGAGGAGGGAAAGGACCAGTTTACAGATTGGAGAATTGAGACCCAGGAAACAGATATGACTTGGTGAAGGTCGTACAAAAAGTGAGTCACTGTCTGTGATCCCCGTGGTATCTGCTAGAGTTTCGCTTTTCAAGGTCATTTAATTTTTGTAAAGCTCAAAGAAATGGTGGGAGAGGATGAAAAAAGGCTAAACAGCCTAGCCTGTTGTGTAGGAGGTTAGACACAATTATTTCAGACTATTTTGGCCTCAAAAATCTACAAATTAATGAACTATCACCCAGGCTGAGATGAAGCTCAGAGGTTCTTGTTCAGCCCACCATGTGAACAAACTTGAGGTGGGCATTTTATTTCCAAAGTTGCATCTAGATGCTTTCAAGGATAATTAATTTTAAATGTTGTCAGAGAAATTGTTCAACCCAGCAGGACTTACACCCAGCCATAGGGCAGCAATGTCATAACTTAGCAATATAATCAAAACAGTTTATATTTGTGGAGAACCCTGAATGGCTGAACCACTGGCTGAAAAAAACCCAAACCAACTTCCAAAGTGTGTGGGACAGCAGATGCATCTGGAAAAATTGAGTTTTGATCTTGGGAGAGTCTAGAAGAAGAAAACCTTGGAAGGAAAGGTAATTTCATCAACCACTTTTAGGAAGTAATTTGCTGAGCTCACTACTTGGTGCCCATGTTCTTTAGAAAAGCACTCAGAGGCTGTGGCTGTCTTTTAAAATGGCTTTGTGCGTTCAGCACCTTCTGCAGAAGAGGTTTGAGCTCTTGTCAGTAAACACTAAATAAATTATAACAATAATTAAGAACCTGCCACTTTCTATAAAGCTTTGTGTTTGCTCCACTTTTCCAAAGGTGAAAAAGACAGGGGCTGTTTGTGAGCAGCAGCGTTTTGTGTCTGGTTCTCCTGAGTCGAGTACGGACCAGGTTCTGAGTGTGCTGATCAGGGCAGCTCCCTGGGCAGAAACCCCAGCCCAGGTAGGTGTGAGTCCAGAGGAGGAAACAAGCCCTTTTCTAACACCTCAAACACCAGCAGGATGAGTGTCAGCTCCCACTGGTTTTACCTGGTGATAGAAACTAAAGTACCTTGAAGTATCTTGAAGGAAGCCCTCAGCTTTTGTTGACTCACCACTGGAAGGTGTTCAGGCTCACCACTGGAAGGTGTTCAGGCTCACCACTGGAAGGTGTTCAGGCTCACCACTGGAAGGTGTTCAGGCTCACCACTGGAAGGTGTGTCTTCCTTCTGCACTAGGAACAATAAATTGAGGCTTTCAGAAGCAGAAAATGATCAGACTGTGCTGGGAACTGGTGTTGTGACTGCAGTTCCTCCTTGAAACCACCATGTGTTCCAGCCCTTCAGGTTTCATAAGCCCTGGTCTGTCAGTGGGTCAACTGCATGACCCATAAACTTGGGAGGGTTCCAATACTGTGAGTTTAATCTGCCTAAAACTAGCTAAGTCTGAAATACTGAGTCAAAATTGAAATACAGCTAATCTCATATATATTGATTTTTCTGTTTGGGTTTTTTTTTTAAACCAGGCTTGTCTAATGCAGGTTTTTGAGAAATGTCTGGGGCAAAATTCATTTATTTGTTGGTTTGTTGGAAAACATGAGTGATAGAGCTGCTATAATTTCACTGCCATGTTCTTTCTATAAGTTTAGAGAAAGCAAGAGTGTTTCAAATCCACTTTAGAAATAACACTGGCTCATCTCGAGCAACTGCTTTCTCAGACCTGCTTGTCTTGTGTTGCTGAAGAAAATGTGCATAACTGAAATCACCAGGAGTTGTTAGTTCCCCTGGAAAGAAATGAGTTGTTCTACTCTAAGAAGTGACAAATTGTGTCGTATTAGCACTGATGCCTAATCAATAGCTGAGGGTGCTCAAGTCTGTGCATAAAGGGGTTATTTGGAAGCTACTTATTGAAAATCAGAGTGAAATTTGGCCTCCTAAGCTATAGCTGTGGAAAAAAATGTACCCCTTGAGGTTTGGGGTTTTTTTTGGTGAGTTAAGCACTGAGATTTCTGCTATTTCTAATAGACCACCTCTCTACAGTCCTGAGCCCCAGTAAGGGAGACCCTGTGTGGGCACACACAGGACACATGAGTCACATTCTAGGGAAGGAATTCCTGCTGTCAGGAAACACTTCCAACACGGGTTGCATGATTTTTGTCTTTTGCCGATGTGGGATAAAATGTTTGCGGCTGCCATAGGCAGCCTTGACAACAGCCAGCCCGAAGAGCTCTGAAAAAGACAGAGCTAAATGACATTTAGCTCTGAAAAGGTGTAAAAAGCAGTGGATGCTGCATCCTGTGTATAGGCACAAACCTGAGCTCCAGCCGAACTGGAGAAAAGACAAAGAACTGCCCTAAGGTTCGCAGAAACCCCGGCAGTGTATTAAAATGCACAAGGACGGGTTGATTCACCCCAGGAAAGGTTTGATCCGGAGCATTAGCTGTCTGACTACTTACCAAACCCACGCAGAAATGCTGCCCAGAGATATTTTCATAAAGAAGAATGCTTCTAATAAATTGGGTTTCTGCGTAGAAAGATAAAACCTTTGAGAATATTTTTGCAGCAGGTTCCCATGGAATGTAGAATTTCCTCAGATGGGCAGTGGTGTAGCTATCATATTTAATTAATCTTCTGCCTCAAAGAGGTTCTTATCCTCCCACCTTTGTAATGCAGTTCAGGTCACTCCACTGGGATTTTCCCCCATGTCTGGTGTTAATGCCATTTCAGTGCGTCGGTTCGGATGAGAAGATGGAGGAGTTCAAACCGGAGGTGAGCTGGGGTTATGCAATTTGGAAATGCAGGAGGTCTTTTGCTGAATATAGATACCGCCTCCTGATTCAAAATCACACAGGAGCCCCAGTCCACTTGGCCTACAAAAAGGCATCCCTTCATCACACGAACCTTGCACAGGCTCTCGCTGCTCCCCTGCGGGGCGTTCGTTTGCCGTGGCTCGGATGTATTTCTTCCAACTGCAAAAGCAGAACAAATGCTAAAATATTTCCTTGGTCTTTATTTATTTTCCCTTTTTTTTTTTCTGTGCTCTGTATTTTCCTTCCTTTTAAGATTCCCTCATTTTACCCCCACAAATCGCACCCATGCAGCACAGACAGATGTTTCCAGTGGAGCGTGTGCTCGCCCGGTGACGTATCCCTTTCAGAGCCATCATCCATTAAATACCTGCATTCTACTAGACCCTGCCTAGCCTAAATCTGAAGTGCATTAGAGTGATGGGGATCAAATGCAAAGTTTGGATTTGATTCAAGTTCTGAACCCATCCTAAACTGACGCTGTTCTTATCTGAGCTTTTAGTTAATGCATTTAACAAGAAAATCCTGCGGCGGTGGCGGCTTTTGCCTGCGTAGCAATGAGACCCCGCAGCACTGCAGAGGCATCTCCTTGGTACTTGTGTGCTGAAACCAAGTCTGTTACTGGCTGTTCTGAGTTTTCCTGTTGTTAAAAGGGGGTCTGAATTCTGTACTATGCTGGTGGGTGTTCCAGGCAGCTCAGCAGCCATCAACCCCCACATCCTGACAACAAGGCACGGGGTGATGCCTCTGCAGCCTGAAGCAGTGTTTGTAACGTGGTGCACAGCTTGGCTCTTCCAGAAGCTAGAGATACCTGGTTCTTTCTCCAGGCAGGTGCTCCTTAACCAATGTATACAAGTCTTTAGTGTTTATCTTGTTTATCTGCGTTCTCTGAAGCCCCAGGGCTTTAGAAGGCAGGTGGGGTGTGTTTTGCAGGTACTGCTGTCCGTCCAGCCTGGCAGTGCCAGTGCTGATGGGGCTGGAGCGGTGCTTGGCATCCCGCAGCCTGTTCCACGGAGCTCTTCTCTTTGGTTGCCTCTGACAGATTCAAATCTAGATATATTTGCTGAGCTTTTGATAAATTATCCTGATGTTGGTGAACCAGCTGAACTGCGAACACCCGGGGAAATAAACAGGCAGTGAGAAATTTATGCTTCAACATAAACTGTCACATCCCTGGATTATTTGTGTCTATCTAAATACGGTTGTTAATTGTTAGCTTCTGTTTGGCTTTCCTTATGCCGACAGTGGGGAAGCGGGGACCCTGAAGCAGGTTTAGTACCTGAAGATCAGCTGCAGGATTTTTCTAGGACAAATAGAAAGTTTCTTTGTCTGGGATGGAGAAGTGAAAGCCAACTGCAACGAGGCAGCGGAGCTGTGTGTGCCTCACCTCTTTCTGCTTCAGTTCCCCCTTTAAGAGGAGAGTATTACTTCTGTTCTCTGAACTCAGTCCATCTTCTGGTTTTGACTTCAATGGGTTTTTCCCCTTACTTGCCTTTCCCTTATCGACCTGGGTCAATAGAGTGTCTGCCCATGAGCTGCTGTGACACAAATATTAAGACATAGCCCTAAACCAGCGTGAGAACTGTGTAGCAGTAGAGCAGTAATGTCCGAAGGCAACCGAAAGTTGTTTGGAAAGAAGTACTAATTTTCTCATCCTCTTTTGTGCAGTCTCTTGGCAAATGTTTAAGAATCTGGCTCTGCCTGGCAGCATTATTCCTGTGAATCATCAACAAATCTGTTCCTGGGATTCTTTCCCTCCTACAACAAAGGGTTAAAAGCACAAGCATCACCAAAAAGAAGCCTTTTTCTGCGTAGATGGGACAAGGAACATTTAATTTAACAAATCCTGTATCCTGAGGATGACCGAGACAGTGAAATTCAGGGACGTTCTGTCTAAAGTAGGGATCTCTTCTATTTGGAAACTGAATTTTAATCTTTTTTTTTTTTCCTGGAAATACAGAATGTCCTTCCCCATCCTCAGTGCTGTCGTCTTCTGCAGAAACAAATGCCTCTTTAAAAAAACCCTGGGAGCTTAGCAAACTAAAAATCAATGAAGCTCTTTCCCCCCCCCCCTCCAATATCTAAATAGACATTTTTATGTGTTTTTACCTCGCTGGCTGTTGAACAAAAGGTCACTGCTAATTTGGAGTCAGGCTTTATAACCCAGATGACTTTCAAAAAAAAAACAACCCAACCTCCAAATCAGCTGGGTTTTTTCAGCTTCTCCTTTATTAGAGGGTGAATAAAAAGATAAAGAAACATCCAAATGTACATATGTCACTGCAACAGCTCTGTAGAAAAAAACAAGCTATGGAGAAGCTCTGGGCTCAGCCACACCAATGACCAATGAGCTCGTGTGGTGTTTGGCAGCACAACCTCCCCGACAGGTCAGGGTGGCACCGGTCTGTAAACGGTGGAGATTTATGGACAAATACTGTAAGAACAGTAACCTTTCTCCCTTCTAATATTCCCCTCCTGGTTCACACTGTGGCAGTGTCTCTCTAGCAGGAGCTGTTCTCTGGAAATGTGCTCAGGCAGAAGCAATCTGCTAGAAGTGCTCTCCACATTTAAACTGCAAATCAAGAGAATGGGGCTTATGCTGGAGGAGGGAGGAAAACTTGATGCAGTTAAACTAATTCTGCTGCATAACAAACGTTGGCTCCTAAAATTGCCCCAAACACTTTTACAGTTGTGAGCAAAACCTGCCAGGTTGCTCCCGGGGAAGCGATTGATCCTGGTTCCGAGCAGAGGCGTTGATGCCACAAGCTGAAAACCTCTCTGGAAGCAGTTACACTGGAGGGAGTAATTAGTGCAAATTACTGTTTCTCCTGTTGTCACTCCGAGCAGTTTCCAGGCTTTTATATCTGGTAACAATTTTAAATATTTATCTTCTCAAGCAAACCTTAGCTGTGTTTCCAAAATCATGTTTGATGGTCAAACAAGCAGCAAGACCTTCCAGGAGGCTGTTCTCCTGATGTGGTGTGTTTTCCTTTCATCTGAACAGACAGACTTTTCATGCTCTGCTTTGGTTTGGTTCGTTCAGCTCTTGGGTTTTACTTTGGCTCTTGCTGCTGGGAGAGGCTCCTGCAGCCATCCCAGTGTCTTGATGTCAGTGCCCTGTGGCAGGAGAGGATGCTGCTGGGCTGGGCAGAAGGGGCCCCTCTCTTGGTATTTACCAGCATCAGGAATAGAGATTCTCTGCTGCCTGGCAGCAGCAAAAATGAATGAGTATTCAGGGCACTTGTAATTTAACAAATCCCTGGTGGCCGTTGTACCCATCACAGTTGTAATTAACATCACTGATTGTCCACCTTACACTGGACATTAGGAAAACCTCTTCCCTGGAATAGTTGTCAAGTCCTGACCCAGGCTGCCCAGGGCAGTGGGGAGTCACTGTCTCCAGAGGGATTTAAAAGCTGTGGTGCTGAGGGACATGGTTTAGTGGTGCCCTGGCAGTGCTGGGTTAGTGGTTGGACTCAATGAGCTTAAAGGTCTTTTCCAACTAAAACACGTCTGTGATCCTTTTCATAAAAGTGAACAAGTGCCTGGGTAGAAGCACAGAGGGATTCACGGCACGGGTGAAATTCTGGCAGTGCTGGAAGTAGTGGTAGCTTTCCACTGACCCCAAAAAGGCCAGGGTACTACCTTGGGGTTTTTAAAGGCAACACATCCTTTGGTGGAAATATAACTGATGACCTAGATCTGCCGGCAGTCTGTCCTTCCAAGTGATGGTCAGTCACACAGTAAACAGCCCTGGCTGGGCTCCTGCCGCGGGGAGGAGCGGGACGTTCACCCCTTGCAGAAATAGGGCCCTGAGAGATCTGCCTGCTTCTCCCAAGCAGGACCAAATCCCAGTAAACATTTCTGACAAATCTTTGTCTAACCAACACTTCAGGACCTCCGGGGATGGATATTTCATAGGCTCCACAAACAGTCCCTTAATAATCTGCTACAAAATGAAAAGCAAATTTAATGAGGACTCCAGCAGCTCCCAATTCAAACACCACTTTAGAAAGACAAAGAAGTTAAAGAATTGAGTCAATTTACATCTTTTGGCAGGAAAGTGTAAATCACTAGAAGGAAAGAAAGAAAGGCATATGGTAAAATACACTCTTAGTGTGTAGTAAGGAAGGGAAACTGGTGCAGCAGCAGCTGCGTTTACCAACTGAAACGTGAAAAAATCAAAATAAAATTGTCGAAAATGTCAGAGGCAGCTAATGCCATCGGGTACTAAACTGAAGGAATAAACATCGAAGAGGCTGCACAGGGTAGGCCGTACTGGGATGGCACATCTAGGTCCGTGGGCCAAGTGACATCTGACGGCGTGGGAAGTAGAAGGACTGTGCAGCTATATCAGAGCTCCAGCTGCCATTAAAAAAAACCCCAAATTTCTTCCAGGAGAGAAAATCAATGATTTTTTATTATTATTGCTTTTATTTAAATTAAAAAAAGTGCAGCACCCTGCAATAAGTTATAACATTACAGAGATGAATGGAATTCTTCATTGGAAAAAAAAAGATCTGTTTGTGACATCTTAATGTGTCCTAAAGATAGTAGGCTCTGGGGTGCACCACTCGCTTACCAATAGGACCGAGGAGATTAGTCACTCTGGTGATGGGCATGTGGCAGCTACGCTCGGGACTGGCTCGCTCCAATATGATTGCTCTGTCTGGTGGAAAAAACCTGAGTTTAATGTGACATCATCAATCTAAGACCAAGAACGGGATAGATTTTCTGATTACGAGGTTAAGTGATGCATCAAGAGAGAGCAGAGCTTGGTCATTGCTAATCATTTAAATTTAGGAAGACTGAGGACCATGACATTATTGGCTGGCATTAAAGAGCGGCTCTTTGATACCAGCAATTTGTATGTGTCCTTTCTTCTTCACGACTGTATTTATTATCCAAGCAATAGGAAAATAGGGTTGAGGAAGCCGTTCTGTTCAGTGTTTTGGTCTTTGGTTCTGTCTAGCTGGTAACAGCACTGTGCTACAACCCAGAAACTCAAGAATTGGTTGCACAGGTCCAACTATAACACATGGTTTGCTCCTGGATGGGTCCTCCCTGCTGCGACCGCGGGAGAGGAGGGAAGTGTGTCAGGTATACACGGAAACTTGGCACTAGATTTGCAGTCCCCGTTCCCAGTGTGCGATTTAACTTCAACGTGTCACTGTCTTCAGTTGCTGCTTTTGTTAGGAAGGTGGTGTTATTGAGAGTGAAATGAAATAACGTGCAAAAAAAGCTCTATTTAAGCTTCAGCCAAGCAGGGATATACAGGGAGGGACATCCATCTGTACACATGACAGGCTGGCCCACCCTTGTCTCCTTCACCCAGTTTGGTTTTTATACTACACTGGTTTTAAATATGGCTTATAGCCTCCAAGAGGGTTCTCGTGTTCTGACACCAGCTCTGTCTGTGCAGGTGTCCTGAGCACGTCGTGTGCTGGTCCTCCCTCCGTAGCTGCTGCTTTGCTTCTTGCAAGATGAGCTGTTATTATTATTTTTTTTTTTTTGGTCTTCTTGCTATGAGACCAGAAAGCACCCCGGGAACAAGCAATCCTCTGAAATGTCATTGCCCCCCACATTCGTTCTGCTTTATGGTTTCTATGTGATGTAACTTCCTTCAAACCAGTCCAGCGATTCCCATTAATGCACAGTGTTTCACGTTCTCTGAAATGTCCTGCCTGCTCCCACTGAAGCCCCTTGGTCCTCAAAATTCAGTGAAGTGAGGAGATGTAGCAAGGCAGATTCTGCTGCTGAGGTGCTGACTCTGTTTCCCCTGGCAATAATCCCATCGTTAAAACCACTGCTGCCCTGGTTCAGAATGTCCTGTCTTAGTGGAGGATGAGATTCCTCTTTCATAAAAAAAGAAAAGACGGACAAGGTTGGACCCTCCAGAGTGATTTTTAATTATTTCCAGGTCTTCTGGATCATTAGGAAGATGAAAGATGGCATCAGTTAAGATGCAGGGCACACTGATATAATGTAATTGATTTTTACATATATTTAACTGATGATTCATAAAATGTGATATGGCTGAAGCGGCACAGCCTGAAGTGCAGCCTGAATATGAAAGGTCCAAGCTCATAATAGAGAGATTACTGGGTCTGCCACTTCTGAAGGTGAGAGCCTGAGGACAAGATTTTTGACATTCATCATCGTTATCCTTATTTATTATTTGTGTTATAGCAACGTCTAGAGGCTAGATCCTGATGCTGATTGCGGGAGGCGCTCACAAGCGAAACAGAGAAATGAAATGCAAGAGAACAGTCTCGGCATTGTTGACATCAGGTGCATGTTGGGGTTGGCATTTCACCCATGGAGCCTCATCCTTGCTGTGTGCTGTCCTGAATCCATCAGATCATTTTTTTTTTTTTGTCCCAACTTTATATTCTTCAGCTACAAAGCAGCTTGCCAAGCCCAGAAGCTTTAGATGATTTCAGTGACTCTGGCTTCCTGGTATCTGACCTGCCAGCAGACCACACTAGAGGTGTACCCAGCACCCTCGGGGGTGGTTCTGGCTCCAAGCCTCCCTCGGCTTTGCCTCGAAGGTCTGCTGCCCTGGGAGGGCAGAAAGCTCATGGGACAGGTTGCTCAGGGCAGGGAGGTGAGCTCAGCTAAGCCCACCTTAGGTAATCTGTACCACAGACACTATTTGTCAGGCCAAGAACCCTGAGGATTAGATCTGACAGCCAGCCTAGAAAACCTGTGCAAACCCTTCTCATCTAGGAGATGTTCTGGGCTTTGATAGCTTCAATTTTTCATTTCAGGGACTTATATTGATTGTTTTAAGAATTACACGCACACATATATACGCACACACAGAGTACAGGAAAAGCAAAGCAAACTTTTTTTTCCCAAATGGTCGTATCCCAAAGGACTGGGAAGGATTGATTTTTACACATTTGGCTTTTAGGCTATTCACATCTCAATCCAGACAATTTTCTTTCAAGAGAGTCCACTACAGTCCACTTAATTGTATTTTCTGACCTAGCTGTGGAAGAGATTTGTTGGCTTTACTGTCCAAAGAAGACACAAATCTTTTCTTCCAATTTTTTTTCCCTTGAGTTGATAATATAGTGAGTGTATTTCTGACCCTAAAAGCAATAAAATATCAAATTGTTGAGTCCAACACTACAGGGAAAAGATTAGTTCATGGAGGAATTTAAAGGCTTGGAAAGGAGGACCTGGCTGTATATTTTTCTGGTTTTTATTGGGTAGCAATTACTCTTAGTATAACTTTCCAATTTGGTCAGGACAGTATGCTAGATCTGAGTCTGTGCTTCACCTAATAGCTTGGGAAAATAATCCCTGTATGGGCATTGTAAAAACATTCTTTTATATATTTTCCTTGGCTCCAAGTTTAATAGTTGGATATATTGTACTCGACCAGGTTAGGTATTCCAGTGACATCTTGTAAATTGGGTTAAAAATGGTTTTGTAATACCTTCTAGCCAAGATTGCAGCTTTCTTCAAGGCTCAGACGTTCAAAAAATAATCAGTTAAAATATATGGGTTTATTTGCAAGCTGCACCACACCGCCCTTACCTTGGAAGTAGAACCATGAGACACAGTTAGGTCAGAACGGTGCTGCTTTGTGGAACAGCAGCACAAAGACAATTAGCTCATCATCTAACTACTTTGTTCAGCACTTCACAAGCAGAGGAATTAAAAGATCCAACCCACTGAAATGAGTGAGGCTTTGATCAGGGCTGGTCTATTTTAAGATCTCCCAAGGGCTGGTGGCAGTGGGAGCTGCGGTGCTGGTGTCCCTGGTTCCCGTGATGCCCCAGGGATTGAGCTGGTGGGGGGGCTGGGGTCCCGGGGGGTTGCTTCATGCCAACTACGCTGACGGCTAATGGTAGGCGAGATTAAGTTAGTCCATGAGATGACAAGGATGCTTCTTGCACAAGGAGCCCACGCTCCTTATGACCTGATTTCGAGAAATTCAGGGAATCAAAGTGAAACTTCTTTCAATACTTTTATGAAAACATTTATTTTTTTTTTTTTAAAGCACAAAACAGAAGTTTGGTCAGAATATTTTTCAGGTCAACCAGTACAGCTCTACGCTAGACCTTCTCTTGATGTTCTTAGCTGACTGAGGAATCTCATCTCATAGACAGCTTGCCAAAAACACCCCTCTAAACAACCTGGTAAAACCAAAAGTAAAGTTTCAACCCCCCTTTGTTTCTTGAAGCAGAGGCTAAACCCCATGGAGGAGGAAAGTGGGGTGCACGGAGCAAACGGGCATTTACCCTTAAACGCAGTTTTGCACGCGTGAGGTTGTAGTAACAGTTACTGCGAATAACTGTTTATTCCGTTCCAGCAAAACAAGCAAATAAACTGCCGATGGTGGTTTGAAACTTCGTACAGTGTAATATTCCCGTAATGGAATGCTTTTAGAGAGCAGCAATAAAAATAAATTGAAAACTGCTTTTCCACTGGATACAGCTGGCATAAGCACCATCTGAGCAAACAGGATAACACAAAGCTCAACGAAACATCTCCGCTTTTATTACTCAGAAGCGACAGGTCTTATAATAGTATAAATTTACTTAAAAAATGGAGTTTTTTAGAAGCCCTCTGTGTTAATTCTGAGCAGTATAATTACAGGTCTTTTTATGATTTAGGTTAGAGACCAATTAGCTTGCTT
>JAAGNO010025034.1:126637-169635 GCA_033439905.1 Ceryle rudis
TGTGTGGGCTGCCCTGGGTGACCCTGCTCTGGCAGGGGGGTTGGACTCGATGATCTCCAGAGGTCTCTTCCAACCCCTGCCATTCTAGGATTCTATGAAAAGTGTCTTCTGCTGAGTCAGCTTCTTGCGTGTTTGTTCAGCATTTCAGTAGGTGCTTGTGTGGGAAATCTCTGAACATCTGATTGTTCTGGCATGAGTGATGTTTGCTCAGACCCCTCTGTTCACTCCCTGAGCAAGACTCCACAAGCACTAAGAAGCCTCTTGGTTATTAATATATTTTATTCTCTGTCCATCAGTAATTGCTTTTGTGTGCTAAAACTTTTCCCTCTGAGAGCAGCCCTGGTTATTTTCCCCACATCAGGTACTTGCTCCTTTCTCTCTCCCTCATACCTTCTTGTGTTGCTGCCTGGGCAGCTCCGTGGCACTTAAGCCCCTGCTTTGCTGTTGCTTTCTGCTGTGGCTTTGCAAATCATTTTCCTTCTGAAAAAATGACGTATATCCCTAACATCTGAACTGGTAGAATGTGAATAATTAGAGTCGAGCACAAGTAATATTTGAGTCAAGGCCTCGGTGTGTCATGGGTTGTAAAATTTAATCTGCCAGCAGCTCCTAGCCTCATATCAATTACATACAGTAAAATGAGGGAAAGTGTCCCATATTTCTGTGCCGTTATGGGAAATGCCATCCCTGTGTTTGAACCTCGCATATTATCTCTGTTCTTAGCTGTACTGCTGGGTCGCTCAGCCAGAAGCGTTGGGAATTGCTTCTGTTCCACGTGTGTCAGGAGTTATCTTTCCTAAAAGCCCCCGGAGGGTTTCCTCTTCCCTCTGCCCCCCTGTGCTGCTCGGTGTCTGTAGGTCTTGGTTACCCACAGTGGAGGTTGCAGATGGGTCAGGACCCGTCTCCCGTGTGCGGAGGAGCTGGGTCCCCTGTGCAGAAATTCTGTCTCATTTGCCACTTAGACAACTGTGCCTCGTGTCGTTACTGGTGGATGAATGACTGGAAAGGACTGTGAGGTGGCAGTGACAGGCAATAAGGTGGAGGTCTTTTGACTGATGCTATCTCCTGCCTTGTTGGGTGATGCTGTCCAAATAAATAAAAAATGAGGAATGGAGGCAGATGAATCACAGCATCACTTTGGTTGGAAAAGACCTTCAAGGTCATCAAGTCCAACCATTAATCGAACACTGCCAGTCCCACCACTAAACCATGTCCCTCAGCACCACATCTGCATGTCTTTGAAAACCCTTTAGGGATGGGGACTCCACCACTGCCCTGGGCAGCCTGGGCCAGGGTTTCACAATGCTTTTGGGGACGAAGTTTCTCCTAATATCCAACCTAAGCCTCCCCTGGGGCAACTTGAGGCCGTTTCCTCTTGTCCTATCATGAAGTGGACTGTTTTCTCCGGTTGGCAAAGTGCTGCAGGAGGGCTGGGTCCAGGTTTCCCTCTCTCCTTCTCCCACGTCCACCAGCCCTGGAGCCAGGCTGTCTGCCTGGGCTGCTGCCCCAACCAGAGCCTTGGGCAGGTTCAGGGCCCTGGGCTGTGACCTCTGCAGCCATACACTGACAGCAGCCATTATTAGCCCATTTAAGGGACCTTGGTCCTCCTCCCCCTGGGGTCAGCTCCCTGCCATTAAGTTGCCTTTACCAGAAGTTACAGTTTGCAGGTGACCAGTCCCTTCAGAGCGGCTCCCAGTCCAAAGCCACTGCTGCCCAGTGCTTGCTTAGGCTGCAAATCCAGCTCCCGCTCTGTGTCTGCAGAATGATTAAACAATCACACTACAGAACAAATAATAATAAAATATGCAATGCGTCTTACAGTGCCAGGGAGAGAATGAATAATTAGCCATATAATAGAATATATAAACGGGAACTGCATTAAAACCAGATGAAAATATGTAGGGAACAAGCTATTGTTACTGTCCCCCCTCATCTGAGTATGTCTGGGGATGCTTAAACCCTATTCTTGAGGGAATAAAGCCCTTCTCATTTCTGCTCTGTCGGCTGCTGTAGCAGTTTGGAGAAATTAAAAATAATTGATACATTTGAGAAAGCACAAGCAGTAACTATTTCATATTTTTAAAAGCTTTGCAAATATCCAGGAAAAAAAGTGCTGTGCACGCATAATGCTGAAGCTGAAATCTGCTTGGAGTGATGCAGTGAAGTCCTCTTTGATGGGGACGACTGTGGCTGCCTAGAACGAACCAGCAGCTGGAGGGGTTCTGGTGGAACTGTGCAGAACCCAAGTGAACCCTGGGTTTAAATACTCGAGCTCGTTTTACTGGGCTGGGGAAAGGTTTTCCCTGCAATCAACAGAGGGGCTCAAGAGAGCTTCTGGCTGTCACCCATCCTGCTAAATATAGACTCGGTGCTGGCCTAAGTCACCCTCGTTCTGTAATGACAAACGCCTTAATTACACGTAATTTGGAAAAAGTCTCGATGGCCACGCGTGCGTTAAATGGAACAGATTAAACCTGAGACGAGGCGTTTCTGCGCGGTGCTCCGGCAGCAGTTTTGTGCAGCCTTTTTTGATGAATATCCAACACATCGGTGCCCTCGGCCGTCAGCAGCTTCTGCGTTCGGAGTCATCGCACAGAGTGGGCCTCCAAAGGAGGCTCTTTCAGTAGGTAAAAGGGAACGAAGCACAGAAAATAGTATTAAAGATGAATAAACGCCTCCATTCTTTCACAAAATTAAATGCACTTTTCCAAGTAAAGAAGGCAAAAGTCAGTCATTATCTTTCTGTACTACATCGCAGCAGATAATAAAGAGGGTTTTATGATCTCTGAAAGCAAATTAGAGGATATTTAAACAACACGTCTTTCTATGAAGGAGCGATAATTACAAAATCAGGTCAAAATGCAGAACAATCTAACCCTGCCCCAAGCTAATGTTACTTGAATAAGCTGAAATCTCCTATATTCTCTCTTGGAAGAAGGATTCATTTGGGATGCAGCTGTTCTCATTATTGTTTATCATCTGGACTCATAAACCCTTGTTAGTGTGTGTTGATACTTGTCAAATCCAACCTCAGCCTTGCTTTTCTGCCTTGCTGATCCAGCTCACGTCGCTGCCTTCCCACTGCTACAGAGCAGGCACAAGGCACAGCTTCTCCCCACTGCCGCCTCCTCCTCTCGGCAGTTTTGGGTGGGAAGCTGGTCTGCCTCTGGTTTACACAGCCAGACAGCTCCCACTACCAAGATACGTACAGTCCTGAGGTTCAGGAGTCAAACATTAACGCTCCTTCAAATCAGGAGACGAGGTTCCATGATCTTCAGAGAACTTTGCAGCCAGCCCCTTGGTGCACTTGCTTCACCGGTCTCTCTGTACTGGTTTCCTTTTTCTTCTTCAGGCGTTTCCAGTGATGCATTTTCTTTAGCACAGTTTAGACTGGGCTTTGGAAGGAGTGTTTTGATAACCTGCCCTGATACAACTCATATGGCTCCAGGGCTGGCCATCCTCGGGAGCTTTGAAAACCCCAGGAGGTACGGGAGCTGCTGGGGATGTAGCCCAGCTTGGACCCAGATCTGCTCCCAGTGAAGTCAGTGGGATTTTTAACCCAACACTGGTAAGAATGTCAACATGGAGCACATCCAGGGGATAGATTCCATGCTCAGAAGTGACAGGTTTTGACAGACAGAGGAAATTAGGTTCTAAATCCTCTGGTTATCTTTTGCAAAGTTACCTGTAGTCCATCTTGTAATGATTTTAATGACTTTTCTGGGACAGGGACAGCTGCCAGCATAGCAGGGGGACCAGGCGATGACAGTCACGTTGCACCTTGCAGGAAACACGGGTAATGATCAGTCCTTGTTAGCAGTAGCCATGATACCAGGCTAAACCAAGTGTTTCAGATTCAGAACACTTCTTTGCTATCTCCCTGGCATATGAACTCTGAATTATCAAGCAATTCAGCAAAATACTTTAAGTTTCCCGCTGGTTTAGCCCAGAACAGAATTTTGCTGATAAAAACAAAGGGCGAGCTGATTCCCTAGACCTTCCTCACGTCTAATCCTCTGCGACCCACAGGATGAAAATTGAACTGATTAAAGCACTAGAAAACATACTGTGGGAATCCCGTTGGCATTTACCCCCGGGGGGAGACTGCAACGGTCTAAAAGGTCTTTTCCCTGCTCTAATTTCAGTGGGTTTTTATGATTCACTTTGGTCTGCTGGGGGAATAAAAAGGAAAAGGCAAAGCACCTGGACAAATTGTTTCTGGCCCTGGATACTAATGGGAAGAAGAATGTCAGAGTAGATGAAAATGAGGTCGTTCTTGCCGAAGGAGGGCAGCTGATGAGATCAGAGGACAGCCGTCAACTCTGCCTGGCCTCTCATTAGCAGCCAGAGAAGACCCCGGCTGATGGGAGAGGCCAGGAGCGGCATCAAACCGAGATACGCTCAGCAGAGGAGAAAATCTCCCTCTCCTCATCCCCAGGGAGATCCTGGTTGGTTTTCCTTCTCACATAGGAATGGGAAAATTGGCAATTTCCAGCCATCTCCCAGTGCAGGTTTGTGTCTCGCGTCCCTTCCAGGGATTCCTCTGGGCCGTCTCGCAAAGACATCACAAAAAATACCCGTCCTGGGGTGTGGTTGGAGTCCCAGCTGCCCCAGATACAGCTTGGGCTCTGACCCCCTTCAAAGAATACTTCATAGCAAAGGCAATGATGCAATTTAATGACTAGAATGAAATGAAGCACACTCCTGGTCACGGCAAAGGTGTTAATGTAGCTGCATCCTTGGGGGAACTGCAGAGCAGTCTCTGTAAACAAGCAACCTTTCTGCTTCAGCTTTGCTCCCAGGCATCTCAGGATATGTCTGCAAACATTAAATTTCAGCCCTCCGCTGTCTGACAGCTTGGTACTGGAAGCAGGTCCAGAGCAGACTCAGAAGCAGATCAGATGGGTGATAACTGTGTAATTTATGGAGCTCTTTGCCTGTGTTACAGAAGAAAAAAAAAATAATTGCAGCAGCTAGCATAAAATAATGAGATATGTTTGTGCTGCATAGTGTTTTCTCTTCCTTTTATGGCACCTGACATCCAGTGCGTGTGCTGGACAGCACAACGTTATTGAAAGAGTCATTCGTTATGTACCGTACGGGAGAAATTCCGATTAGGGCTGAGCTCAATTGGAAATTGGAAAGCGTAATCCTCTCGGTTGTGCCGCGGAGCTGCGCCGGCGCGGTGCCCGGACAGAGCAATTCGGAGGGAGAGGGGATTTAACTCACGGGCTGCTCGGCCAAACCGGCGCTGAAAACAAACAGAAGCCCAGAATTCCAGAGATTTGATGAGATTTGGATTTTTTCCTAGGAAAAACAGTGGCTGGAGGCCTAGCTGTGCACTGGGAACACATCACTTGGAGGCTCAGAGTTAGTCCAGGTCATCCAAAAGCAGCGTTAAAACACGTGAGTGCTGAGGCTGGGCTGGGTCTGCCCCGTGGTGCAGCCATGGCGAGCAAACGCACGCTGTCAGCAAGGCAGAATGGTTCGTTCTTTAGGACAAGAGGTTTTTCCTGCAGGGATTTTCCTGCTGCCCTTTTATCAGCTCTAGCCAGATTGAGGAATCCAGCAAGAAACTGTATCTGCCTAGAAAATTCCTAAATACCTCTCTAGCTTTTAACTGAATGGCTTCCTTTCTAGGTACCAGCCATAGCAGGTACCATTTTCTCCATTAAACAGTGTCATTTATTGTGATTAATTTTGGAGGTCTTATCAGGTGCGTGCACACTAGTTACTTATTTTTGAAGCCCATTCCCCTAAACGTGTCTTTTAATGGATTTCCAGGAGAGGGAGGGAGGGAAAGGAAGGCACTGACCACTTGAGATTCCTCAGTTTCCCTTACAGCAACTCCACAAATTAGCGTTGTCACTAGAGATGATGTTCTGAAGTCAACCGAACAATTAAAATAAGAGCAGCTTGAATTTGGGAGGTACCAAGAATTACTTGGATGCGTGAATAGGAATTTACTACAACTTCATCTCAGGAAGAACAAATCTCCCTTGAAATGGTGCTCGTCTGACTCAATAAAATAGGTTTTAAGCCAAATCCTCTCTGGAGGGGGCAGAAAACACCCTGGTCTGTGGGTTTCGAGAACCAAACGGAGGGGCCAGCAGTTTGCAGGGAAGGGCCACGCACCAGCCCCCAGCAGAATTCAATCCCCAGCAATCCATTCGTGAGATGAAAAGGAGCATTCAAAGTCACAGGGCTTTGCTACAACCTCGTATTTCCTTCGGTGTCTCTCCACTTAATTAGTTATGCTCTTCTTCCAGTTAATTAGCTCAAAGAAAAACAGCCCTTTGTACTTAGCCTTATAAATTACAGTCTTTTACCGTCTTATATGTTATAGGAGGTGACACTTGCTGCATTTTCTTAGCAGGGTCACATTTACAATTCTTAAAGGTTTGGAAGGAGTCTCACTTAGCCATGCTGTGTAGCGTGGACACGGGGAAAGGAGTTTCAAAGTTACCGTGGTTTCTTTTAAAATATTATCAGAGGAACTGGGAGAAAAATTTGTGAGGATCAAAGAAAATGAATTCTATTAAAAAAGACTAAGTAATGAAAAAGTTACTGAAAAAAAAAAAAAAAGAAAAGCATGAAAGTGGCAAAAAGAACTTCAGATGTTCCTCAGATACCAAACTGGGGAGTTTCAGTTAGCAGGTCGGAGGATGGCAGCAGGTTCCTGCAGCCAGTTTTGAGGTTGCAAGAACATTGGAAAAGCTCAGACTCATCTGCTAAAATAAAAAGGATCACTGGCCTTGACCCCCATGCTGGGCCAGCGAAGCCACAAAGCTGGGTCGGATGCACCAAATCTACTTGGCTTGGGGAGACGCTGCTTGCTCGAAGGAGGGTGCAGGTCGCATCGTCTCCATTTCACAATGAGTTAAAAGGCTGATGGCACCCATGACGTGAGCTGCACTGGAGCATCCTGCCAGAGCCTGCTGGCCAAAAATCCTCCAGCCGCAAGCAAGGGCTTGGAGTGTCTCTGGGCTTTGTTAGAAGGAGGCTGGACCGCGGTGAACTGCTCCCCTGGCTCTGCCACCTCTCCCTGCACCCGTGCGTGGGGCAGCGGTGGTACCGGAGCATCTCTCTCTGTGAGAGTTTTTAGGAGAAAAAAGTGAGTAATTCAGAGTGACTGCAAGAAGAACTATTCAGAGAAGGGAATGAAATGATTTTAGATGGTGAACAACAATATGTTACCAGAATTAATGTTTGTTAGAGGAGATTTCAGAGAGAGATAGAAATTGCTCTGAAGACAAAAGTGTGTTTCTTCCAGACTTAGACCGGGGTGAGGCAGAGCAGAACCGACCCCGCGAGGGCATTACAGCCCAACTCACCATCCATCAGCCTCTGCTTCCTGCTCCTGAAGAGCAGCAGGAACAGGGATCTGTGGGGTGTGTTCCCTCCCCCTGCCATGCATCTCTGCTGCAGGCAGGTCTGGCCCGTGCTCGCCCTGTTTTATATATATATATGTTTTTATATACATCCAGCTTTCCACTGCAAACACACCCGGCCCCGTACGCCCACAGAAGGTACACACAGAGAACACTGTGCTAACACCGTGTCAGCGAGTCGGTGAAAGAATAAACACCGACGCAGAGTTTTTACAAACTTCACACCAAAGTTGATGGGTGATTTTTTTTTTTTTCCACCGCTCCATCCAGAAGTGATGTTAAGCGAGAGGGCTCCCCGAGCTGTGTTTATTGCCACGGAAAATAGTTCATATGCTTTTATCTTCTGTTTGGATCTTTTGAGCTTGTTTTGGGGACTAGACATTGGATTTCAGAACGGTGTTCTGAGTGTATTTCTTAAGTTCATCGTACCCTTCTCTGAGGTTATCGTGTAGTATTAAAATAGGAAGTTCGGGGTTGTGCTTTCGGTCCTCAGACCCGAGCCACGCCGTGCCAGGTAGCTCCTGGGGATGGAACTGGGAGCAGAGCCATATATCACACTCTTGCTGACTCTTTGCTTTGCACTGAAAATGGGAAGAGTCTGCCCAAGAGGGGGATAGCAGAGTTATGATGTGTCTTATTGATTGATCTGCACAACAAAAGGAAAGAATAACAAAAGATAGTTTGGATAACACAAAGGCAGACGCTTTCAATACCAACTTAGGGTCACAAGAAATTCTGTAATCATAACTTTAACTCATCCACTTCATTTGAGTTTTGCAGCACTGGATAACGTACTGACACATCAGTCAGAGACCTCAGTGGTGAGCAGGACAATATTTTGAAAGCCGTGTCCTTGGAATAGTATCCCCTTCGAAAAAGTGGAAAACCAAATCATCATGAAGTACATTTATCTCTCTAGACTCTGCTGCATCCCCAGTTGTTAGGAGAAGAAAAAAGCTCTGCCAGACTGAGCAAAGCTGAAGTTTGCCATGAAAATTTCACGGAACAGCTGATCTCACCTTGATGTCTTCTGCGGGTATGGCCACATAAATCCAAACCCCCGTGGTTAGTGCTCAGCTGCAGGACCAACATCTAGCGAGAGATTAGATGAGAGAGAGAGCGGGAGAGGAAAGGGAGCAAAAAAAAGATTTAAAGGCAATTAAGATCTTAATCCCAGCAGCAAAAAGCTGGAAGAGGTTTCAAAACAACCACGTAGCTACAAACTGTGAGGAGCAGTGGGCATGTTTCTGATTTTACTTGTGGTCAGACAGGCTGAAGCCACCAGCCGACAGCTGGAGCTCGGTGTTGATAATGGAGTAGGAGACAGACACCGTCTGCTCCTCCAGACCTTCCTCACCTCAAACCAAAGTCTCAGTGTTCAGGGAGAAAATGTTTCAAAACGCCCTCATTGTTCTGGAAGTGTGTTTGAAAGTTTAATAATAAAACCCCCATTTTCCTTGCCCATCTTGGACTGAGACCCAGAACCCTTGCAGGGATTTAGTAATTACATGGCAGCAATTCCACGGGTGAACCTGTCCCTTAGTTATTTTGCAGGTTCGGCCACGTCTTTCACCTCCAGCTCTTCTCTCCAGGACACACCATCTGCTGAGGCTTTTGAGGTGGTCCTCCCAGCCAGGGTGACACGGTTTGACCCCGTGCTTGGAGCAGGGCCGGGCTCACCTTCATGGAAACAGGCTTTGTGCGGGTCCTTTTGACATTTAACACCAAAACTCTGGAGCTAGGTAAAATTTTCACCCTGGGATTGTTGGATATGAGCCTAACCTCCAAACTCCACATGGTTCCACCGTGCCTAATTACAGCCTGTCAGAAACACTAACGGATCCCAGCAATGCAATATTCATAGCAGAGAATTATTACACCGCGCACGCCTTAGAGTTAATCCAGTTGTCTAGGTTATTGGACAAAAAGGTTCAATAATAGGAAACCAGCCTGCTGTTGAATTTTTCTGGATTATTGATTGAGTTTTTAAGTTTAATGCAAGGAGACGGTTACATAGTGCAAAGTGTATTTTAAGCATCTATTTATTAAAACTGAACAGCGCTGGAACTTCTGCTCAGAAGTACAACCTGACAGCTAAATGAATAGCAAATTATTTCACAGCGATCTGTGCTATTTTCTGTTGTTACTGTGCAGCTACCTCCTGCATGTACTGTAGGTTAAAAGAATTCTCAACCTTCTATTTAATACAATAAACTTTGTCAGATGTTGTTATTATTTTTGCTGCGTGCCATATCCGAATGTAATATATGCATAAAAGCCTCACTGACTCCTTGAGCAGTCTAAGTCAGGTGGAAACAGCCTCCACTGGTACAGAGAAAGTGAGCAAGGTGGCTTTTATTTAATCTAGTTCAATCAGTACATAATGATAGGCATTAAAAATACCGGTGAGTCCAGTAAATCAACATTATTCAGATACACCAAGGATAAGTCTGACCAATTTCTGTGCAGTGGTGAGCAGGGGCTGGGTGGCAGCGGGATGCTCTGGCTGCACATTGCCCATCAGATGATACCATTGCCATGGCATGACCAGCCTGAGCACCCCCCAGAGGAGGTAGCACCCTGCGCTTTTGGAAGGAAAGAGTTAAACTGGAGGTGGGGAGAGGTCCCAGCTGTGTGTCCTCAGCAGGGCTGAGCCCAGCTGGAAGGAATCTGGGAATCCTGGGTGGAGGTTCAGCAGCAGGTGCCCAGGTGCTGGCTGTGCTTTAAAGGCCGGGAGAGGTCCTCTGCTTCTGTTTGGAGGGTCTTGCTGAATTTCTTGGTGAGGTGATATCTTGGGAAAGAAGAAATGGAGATTTGCTTGAGGTTCATTGAAGAGCAGGCTGTAGCAGCGTACCTCCTTCAGCTCAGAAAAGGTAGGAGAACGATGGCATGGGAAAAAGAACTGCGCTGTGAATCACCGCGAGGGGACAGGAGTTAACTGAGTGAGATACAAGAGTGCGTAAAGTAGTTGAGTCGTTGCTATGTGTAGCCTAAAGCTGATTAAATCAAACATTCAGTCTTTTGTTTAACCTGGAAATTTCGAGGTGACTTCCAGGAGTTAATGTCTCTGGCTGTTGCTGGAGGAGATAGGCTTAAGGTAGCTGGGGTGCTAGTCCGTAGTCCATGGTGGTTGCTTTACCTCTTGTGCTGGTCCGCTGTGGCTACTGCACCATATGTTTATACTTCCTCATTCCTGGATTTTGGTGGAGTTTTGGAATTCCTTAGTTTGAATTGCCCAGTTGGCTGTGAAACGATCCTGTTGCAGTTTGCACTCAGAAAAATGAGTGTACAGGCTTTGGGTCAAGCCTGCCCAGGGCTGTACAGCCCATGTCCTGCAGATGTGCTGTCCTGAGGCGTGGGGCCAGCTCCCGAGCTCTGCTGTCCTACCTGCATCAGTGCTAAGCCATGTTCATGCCTTGTTTAAAATTGAAGGTGTTCAGAAGCATTTGAACAGGGGGAGGGAAGGAACTGGGAGTTTTATGCACAGTGGGTGGGGAAGCTGGTCATAAAGTTTGACCTGATTTATTTAATTTTCTAGCAATAATAATAATTCTCCCTGAACTGACAGTCTGCATGTCAAAGTTTCAGCTCAATTTGAAATGGTTGAAAGATGAATTCCAGGGGAAAAATAATGCTGGTTGCGTAGTGGACGTGCTGACAGTCTGTAACCAAGGTGTTGTGCTCCACCTTAATGCACTGCAGAAAAAATTATAGGCTGGCAAAAAAAAAAAAAAAAAAAAACCTGTGTTTTCAGGTGATTATGGATTGTTTGCGTTCCTGGCCGTTAAGGAAGTAAAAAGGAGAAAAAGCATTGTGGGTTTTTTTTTGTTAGGCTTTTTTTTTAGGCTTCACAGAAAGCATTTCCATCTGGAGTAACTGAGATACTTGTAAAAACAAGAGTTTTGATGATGGTGGCACCCCTTGCCAGGGGAAAGGTCTACACTGGAAGAATTTAGCTCTTTACAGGAGCGCTGCTTTGAAAATCACATGGGTGATTTAATGTTTTCTCTGCCTCTGCAGCATTTAAAAAAAAAAAAAAAATTAAAAATTCTGGCTCTAATTTTCCTTGCTATAGGACCTTTGAAAATCAGATGCACCAATTCTCTTGCTATTCACTCTCCTTTGTGCCCTGGTGTGATTTATGACAGGAGAGCAAAATGTCCTGTGTAAATCACAGCTGAATATTTGAAGAAGCTCACCAAAAATTACGGGGACCATCAAACTTTTTTTTTTTAATGATAAAATGTCTGAGAGCTGTTCCTGATGGTACACTGGGCATCTTTTATTAAAGACCTAATTTCAGGAGCTTTAGGCGTGATAGGATTTTGAAGGTCTCGGGGGGTTCGTTTAGGAGAACAAGCACAACTGATGAAACGGGGATGCCAAGATAACTTTCTGGGTGTTTGGCTGTCCCAGGACAGACCCCAGCAGGCAGCGATCCCTGCACAGGGCGCTGGCTGTTACACCACACAGCAAGGACGTATAGTCCATATACTGTGCAAGGACTGCCTGTTGCTTTTAAGTCCCAGCTCTTGAAAACATTTATGTGCGTTATTTAACTTCACCTCTTAAAATGGAGCCCGCTGACTCCGACAGGCAGATGAGCTTGTGCTTGGATGGGACTGAGCCATGAGCTGCGGGTCTGTGCCAGGGGTTCTGCCCAATGTCTTCAGGCTCTGCAGCCTCGGATCCTGATGCTCTAGTGGGGTCTTTGCAGGGCACAAGCCCAGGCACCAGCCTGGGACTGCAGCTGGCAGGAGCTTTCTTGCCTTTTTGGTGGTATTATCAGGTCTGAATTCAAAGCAGCGGCTCCGAGTTGGCACCAGGTTTAGTTTATTCTTTGGGATGCACAGTTTTGCTACATTTCTTTGGATTTCTTTGTTCTCTTTCTTTTCTTTATAAAGCTAAATCGGATTTGCAGAGTCCATATTCCATTCTATTGATGCAAGTGTAAATCAGGAGACTCGCCTGCCCTACCCCATAAAAGGCTCAATACTCTTCTCTACAACTGCCCATTAAGCTTCACAAATGGATAAATAAGGAACTGAGATGTGTCATTTATTCATAGCACTTGGAAGGTGGGGTGGGTGGAGGCCATAAATCCATGGGCACCTCAGACTTCAGATCTGTCACTAAGCAACCTGGAGCATCGCGGCTGGTGGGGGTGCTGAGCACAGGTCCCTGCGCTCTCCAGCCCGGCCTCTGCCTTCACACCAGAGGAGACTTCAACTTTGCTGTCCACCTCCTAGCCCGTGCCCCTGCCCACTCCCTCTGGAGCTCAAGGGCTGGTGCTTTTAGCTCTGCTCGTTTCCACCTCTCCTTTTCTGCCATCTCACCTGCCCAGACCTGCGCCTCAAATTCTCCCCATCTTACCGTTCTGACCCCTGCGGACACGGGTCCTTCCTGGGCAGATACAGTCTGCAGGGAAGAAAAGCACAGTAAAGTTGTCATATAATGGTCTTACCAAAAGAAATAGGAAATAAAATAATCAAGAAGGGGTAGTTCTTTAGCTCTCCCTGCATGCGTGTGTGTCTTGTGTATGGAAGGAAGGGCTTTGCAAATGCACTAGGAAGAATAATTAAACTCGCAGCTCATCATTATTAAAAGGGAGTTAGGGGAATGTTTCTGGCCTTCGGGATTATCTGACCATCCTCATCTCAGCATTATGTAAAGCCGAGGGCTGGGAGAGAACAGCATCATCTGCTGTAGCACCAACATACTGCTCAGGGTAACGGGGAGCTGATGGTTCGAAGGGGCTGATGTATGAGACAGGAGCTCCTCGTTTGCTCTGCAGCAGAGGCCAGTAGTGAGGGGCCAGAGGCAGAGGTCCCCTTCTCAAAGAAAAGGATGCAAATGGGAAAAGAATCCCTCTGGTTAGTGAAGTTACTCCAGCAAGTGGCTATATAAATGTCTTTATATTGTTATTTCCAATATTAGTTTGTTGTTCCTCCATGAAAGCTGATTTATTTGAAATGTTATTACTTGAAACACCCTAATCTTTTTGTAATAATTCATATACTGGAGATTACAGTTTTGGAAGGCAGCCCAGCTCTGGCTGGAATCCTATTTATGGATTAAAGGATTTGAACAGCATTGCAAGCTAGATCTCCGAATAGCAGGATAATGTAAACCTGGTTCCATATAAAATGCTTTACCTCTGCAATAGTAACCCCATTAAAGGCAGATTGTTGGAGGACGTTGGACAAGAGGACTTTCATTACAGTAAAGCAGGATATCTCGCACCCCCGAAGAGCAAGGATTTCTAGCACCGAGTCTTCCCCTTGTTCAGATGCCCTCAGCTGCATTTTGTGTTTCTCCTTTCTTCTGGAAGTCATCGTGCCAACTAATTATAGGGGGTTTGTGGTAGGTTTGGTCAGACCTTTTAACGAAAGAACTGTTGTTGCTGGTGGGAGTTGAGACACCGCAGAAGGCAAACAAGGTAGCCCAGCAAAGAGCTCCTCCTGCCCTGTGACGGGAAGGAGGCAGCTGGGAGCTGTAATTTCCATGTAAACAGCAGCACGAGGGCCCACCCCAGGATTCATTAGTGTTATTGGTTGGACAATCCCACCCCAGGAATCTTTAAGCTTTCGGGAGCGTGGTTATTAATTTCCCGTTTCATGTAATACAGCGTGTGGGGAGCCCAGTTGTGGCCTCAAGTACCATTGTGTGAGTAAGTGCTGCACAAAACCCCAACTAGAGAATGGGCAGTGGCATAATTTAGTTGTAAATATGGTTATAATCCATGAGAAGGTAAATGCAGAACTAGTCTAGAAAATAATGGCACTTGGAGCCAGTGTTAAAATTAATGGTTTAAGGACACGGGCAATCTAAGTGTTTTCAAACCCTTTTAGCACATTGCAGTGAGTGAGGGTTGAGACAAGATCAGAAGCTGAGCGCTGCCGTGGCTTTGTGGGTGTTTATAGGCAGCTTTTACCATAATCAATGTGGGACAGAGCCTGGTGCCCTGGGCCAAGCTGAACAAAAGGTGGGAAAAGGAGGACATGCTGTGGAGGGCTCTGAAAACTGAGGCATCCTGAGCCTGATGCAATTGGGAGGGATGAGCCAGTGGAGAGATGCGCAGGAAGGCGTGATGCAAGCAAAACTACCGGGGTTCTGAACAAAGATGGGGATGATGCAGTTGTCACAGTAATTAGACCACAAGATGATGGAAACCTGGAGAAGAGTAGCTGTGTGCCCCAGGGAAGGCTGAATCGGGGAGGTACTCTGCTAAAAACCTCCAAGATTCGTTGGTGCCGTGGAGGGAACACCCTGGAGAGACATCTGAGTTTGAGCTGCTGCTGGTTTGTATTATGTGTTTCCTGTAGAAGCTGAGGAAGGCGTTTGGGAAGAGTGCTTAGGAAAAGATTAGGATCTATCTTTCTCCATATGGGGTTGATGCTAACAGTGAGGAGGAGGTGGGGAGAAAGACTGTAGTGATCAGCTGCACAGGGTTGCAGGGGGAATCAGAGAAGAAAAAAAAAAAAAAAAAAAAAAATCTGTCAGGGATCATCTGTTCCAGAAAATTTCCCTTTCACATGATGCAAATGCTGGTCTGCAAACACAGTGTGTAATAAACAGTGAAAAGCAGGGTGTTTAATACACGTGCGCTTTAGGTTTTTGCTTGTATCCACCCACCCAAGTGTGGCCTAAAAGCAGCAGCCCGGTGCGTGGAACTGGGAACGATTACAGCCTCCCCTCCCCGCTGCAGCATTGCCCTGGGCAAAAATCGTTCCACTGCTCTGGATCTCCGCTTCCTCTTCTAGGGAACGGGATAATATCATGTGCTTCCCAGAGGATTTGAGCATTGCTTACTATTTCTACAGGGATTTGAAGGTTAATAGCTTTACACAAGCCTAATTAATTGCTATTATTTAGTTTAATATTCTATCTGAGTACTTTGGCCATACAAAGCTTGCTCTGCCATCGTCCGTGTAAGAAGATTTTGAAGCAGCCTGTTTTGTCTGTGGTCCAGAAGCATCTGCACAGACAAGAGGCTGTACAACAGCACGTCCAGGTATGAACACCGTGTGCTGGTGTTTATAGCCTGTCGCCAGCTGTGCTCGGGGTGGTAGAGTGGAGACAAACTGAGAGGAGGCAAAATAAATGATGAGAGGAAACACTGCCATGATGGCAATTGTCTTAACTCTCTTCATGTTTTTGATTTACTTACACTAAGTGAAGAGAGGACTGAGAGACTGATAGTTCAAGCGTGAGCTGTTATTTTGCAAAGGTAAGATTTCATGCCTCTTAAGGCATGTTCTCAGAGAGACCGAGCACTTTTGCAAGAAAACTCTTCTGTGAATGCTTCTGAAATAATTCATGGAGGCTTTTGCTGTGGACGTGTTCTGGCTGAGAGCCCTGGTGTGCAATGGAGGCTGAGCTGTGAGGGACGTTTGTACAACTCTGAATGCTTTGCATGTAAACAGAACCAGCCTGATTCTTGCTGCAAACAACATCAGTTAGGCCTGAGGTAGGAACAGCTTTACGTACCAGTTTGCTAGACCTTGACTGCCTGGTGCCACTTTCTCTCTGGGAAACTGCAGCACGAAGCGATGCAGGGGAATCCTGACCTGGGGGCGTTGCTACAGGTGGGTTTTCCTGACTCCACCGTCTGGGATGATGGCAGGACACAGCTCTGATCTGCACTGGAGTGGTTTGTTCCCTCTGGACAGATCGAGGGGTTTGCAGGTCTCTGCAGCCCAGAGCCCACCGTGGGGAAGAGCAAAGATGGTGACGTGCTCTCCGTTGCTGTGGTGCACAAGAGGGTTGGCAGTGATAAAGGCAGCGAAGTTGCCTCCTCCAGCCTGTGCATGGGGTTTGGGAGGGTTTGGCTGTTCCTTGGATCATTCCCTCTGAGCAGATGGTGAGAAGTCCCTGTTCTTGCAGGACAGGGCTGTGGCAGGAGCTCCATCCTGCACTGCCTTGTTTGCCAAAGAGGAAATGAAACCTGTTCTCTGGTGAGTCTGAACGAACCGTGGGCCAATCCAGGTTCAATCAAATGTGCTGCTAATGACAAACAAACTGAAAAGATAAGAGCTTCAATGTCCATGGTTAAAACCCCCTGGTAACAAATAAAGCGTGCTGCAGAGTAATGTCATTTGAGAGGGGACACGTGGCATGCCGGAGAAGAAAGATGGATCGCATACATTGTGTGTCTGACAGTAAAACTAATAGCTATTGGATGGGGTGTTAAGTATATCATAAAATCAGTGTTGGCCAGTCAGGAAGACACGTTCAAACTGTTTCGACTGCCTGTACTGAGCGTGCTGACAGCAGCCAGGGGACCACAGCCATCGGCTGCAATCCCGTGGGGAGAACCCTGGCGCTCCTGGGAGGTCATGTAGCTGGATCTGGGCTCTGTGCATCTGTTGCCCTCCTCTGAGGGCAGCGGTACTGCCAGGTGGCCAAGCTGTGTGCTGGGCAATATGATCAGGGGTTTATCTCACTTACCTAGTTGTTAGCCCTGGGGGTTGACCCCAAGTCTCTTACTGGGGCCACCCTACTCATTTGGAGTCTCTGGGATTTTCTGGGGGTCCATCGCTGGCACTCGGATGCTACGTGACATCATTTCTGTAACAGGTTACAGGAATTTTAATGTGCAAGGGAATGAGGAATGCTGTCATTGTCCAAGATGTCACATGAACACCATATGAATTTAATAGAAGATGCTAAAAACCTGACAGCAGGTCTCCTACTAGTTTACTAGAAACCTCAATCCCTCCCTCTTTTAGGATGACCAACTGCTGCTCTCTTACTCTGCATCCCCCTGAAAAAGCACAGGGTCTGCTTGTGTGGCTGTGACCACCTCTTGCTGCTGAATTGACTTTGCTCAGTGACACAGGGAGGTGATTACAAAAGCTACAAGAGCTTCCAGTAGCACAATTTCCTGAAAATAATGGGCTTCAGCATTTCAGTTCTTGACTCCATCTCTTTCTCCTTCAACTCAGCGGCTGCCAGCAGGTCAGATAAGTACAGAGTGAGCAGAGTGTGCTGCTTTGTGATTTGAGGAAAGGTGACTTCTGCTTTCCTTGCAGCAGCATGCTGGAGAAATTTAGGCAGGTGTGTGGCAAGCAGCGAAAGGCTGTATCGACACTCGGCGCTGCCAAGCCGAGCTCAGACGTGGCGTTGACTCCTCGGATCCCCGGGCACAGAGCTGGGCTCTGGCCGACCTTCCTTTGAGGGAGGAGCTGCTCCTGCCCAGAGCTTCTTTTGGGGGCTTCAAACAGGAAAGTGCATCTCTGCAGAGCTCAGTGTCTGCATTTGTGGTGCTGGGGCAGTGTAGGGTGTGGGGTGGGTGCCACGCCAGGCACGGTGGACGTGTCCTGCTCAACACAGGCAGCCAGCACAGTGCTGGAGCTCGGCAGCAGGAAGGGGTGGTCTGTGCCAGCTCGTGGAGCAATCAAGCAGATGCAGATGGCTTGGGCTGCTTGTCATCTGCCCAAACCGGGGCATTGCTGTCCCAGCAAGCACAGTCTGTGTCTGTAACGTTGGAGAGATGTCTCTGCCATGCAAGATGGCATGGACATGCAGGGACTAGGTTGCTCCGACCTGTCCTGGGAATGGTTGGCTTGGCTGTGCCAGGGAGGGCTGTTCCTCACCAGTTCCTTCCCGGGTAGCCAGAACAAGCTCCCTGCTCCTTAAAATATTTGGAAATGCGTCCCAGATCCTGCATCTGTCCCTTGGGGTCACATTTTCCATGAGGTGGGAGATGGTTATGCAGGGGGATGGGAGAGATGGAAAAGGGGGGGATTGTGGCCCTGACTGGGGCTGCTGCTCCAAGCAGTGCCCTCCTCAGCATCCACCACACCTTCTGCACCTCCCAGCAAACAGGGCCTCCTGCTCTCAGCTGGTGTTTCCATGCTGTAGGGAAATGCAAATACTGATTAATCCGTGTATCCCTGTGATTCACAAACTGCCGTGGAAGGGGCTGGGAACATGTTTTCATCTGTTCCTAACCTGCGGCAGAATCTGTTTGTGCTGGTGCAGCCTCCCTGGCATTGCTGGAGCTCATCATGTTCTGTGCTGGCACAAGAAAGGACTGAATACCTGAAGCTTAAAGATAAAATTTAATAATTATTTTTTAAAGTCTACCTGGGTCTATAAATTTTTTATGACAAATTAATTAGAAGCCCTGTTATAGAAGCTTTGGAAAAGAGATATAAATATTTAATATTTATTAAAATATTCATATGCTAGATGTTTTTTAATCTTGAATAAATATTTTTGGATAATCAGTTGCATTTTTTGTTGTGCTAAAAGTTTGCATTGTAAATCCAACCATGATTGATTAAATAAAGAAATGTACAATCTATTAATTATGTAATAGCACCAGATGCTGCTCAGGACATGGAAGAAATACATAGATCTGGTTTTCATAACCAGAAGAGTTATGAAGGTAATTTGGTTATTGAAACTAAACAAAGGCTTGGATTCATGTAACTGCAAGAACATCTCTGAAACACAACTTTCAGGATGCTTTCCTCATTCTCCTGTTGAAATAAACAAGACGCAGGAAGCGAGGAACAATCCTTCATGAGGATGGGATGTGCCTGGGAGATTTGGGCCCTAGTATTGAAAAGCTTTCAAGCTCTGTCTTGTTTTTCTGTTATATCAACTGAAACGCCCAGCTGAACTCTCCAGTCCAAGGCTGGGATGCTGGAGGTGTTTCCATCTGTCCAGGCAGCGCCTGAGGCCAGGCTCACCAAGCCGCTACCAGCAGCATCGCACCCTTGGTTTTCACCCTTGTGAAAAGGAATCGTAATGACTAAGTAACTAATTTCCCAACCCTATTTTCGGAGTTCTTAAGACTGCTTCTAGTGCTTCTCGGACTCTCGCATTCCCTGAATGAATCCCAGCAACACAATCTCTTTCAAAGCAAATGGTTCTCAAGGCGCGTATTTCTTCACGAGCCGCGGCAGCGCCGCTGACCCCGCCGTCTGCACCCTCCCTTATAAGCTGCTTCGTACTCTCCTTAAGCATCCCTTAAGTCTCTCTTTCCTCTGCAAGACAAATAAAAGGCTGTTATTGCAAATTAGAATGTAAGTCAGAGCTGCTGAAGACTCCAAAACAAACAAACAACAAAAAAAAAAACCCAAACAAAATAAACAAGAACAGGACCATTCGGGGTGTTTTGTTGCTATTCTCAGCAGAAGGATTATTGTTGATTTTTTTTATGGAAAGTTCATCCTGGAGGCAGAGGCAGTTGCATTACTTGAGCAAGATTGAGCTGTTTAAAATTTCAGGGTTGTCCGCCAAAAAAATAATAATAGGAAGTTGTATAGAGAGGAATGTGCTGACAGCAGTAATGTTTGGGTAATAATTCATGTGTTGTAGATGATGCTCTGGAAAGCTGCCCAGCTGGCTAATGCAGATTGGGGCTGCGCTCGTGCTGATGGCTCTACAATTGATTGGCGTTTCTGCTCCATCATGAAATCAGCTTGCAAATGAAATGGAGCTGCTTTCAGGAGGCGAGGGTGGGCAGAGAGCTCCAGCGTGTGGCACCGCGTGCGGGTCGGGGTCTGGTCCTTGTTAATGGAAACCACTTGGTGATTGGCCGAGGTTGATGGGAGCGCTTCTCCCCTGGTTTGCTTTCACACGAGGGCAGCTGGCTGTGGTTGGGGCTGAAGGACAAGGTGATGTTCTCCACAAGCAGCAGGGGCTGTGATTTCTCCCTGGACCAATAACTTGGACAGTCATGGTCGTCTTGACCTCATTCTCCAGACCTGCACCCCACAGGGTCTTTCTGTGATATGAACACCATTATTCTGAGCAAAATGGTGCTCTCAACCTGCTGCTCCCTTTCCTTCTGTGTGTTGTGGGACTCGATGTGGCTTTAGGCTTCCTGATTCTGCAAGCAGACCTTGTCTGAGATGCTTTTGGGTGGCTGCGCTCTGTCACGGACACAGGCTGAGTTACGGGTCTGCTTCAGCTCAGTCCCTGATCATCCCGCAGCGCAAAAGAGGCAGCAGCTCCTTCATTCTCCCACCGCTGCTTCTTCACAAGCCCCAGAATAGGGCTTGCCTGTTATTCACAATTTCTGAGTTGCTCTAAACTCTCTCAAAGGGACCTAATTCGAGACAGCAGATCTGTTGGTGATATTACATTTAGAATTATTTTCAGGGACAGGTTTCTTTAGAAGGGGTTGAGATGACAGGCAACTGTTGTGTTATTTTAGCTCTGTGAACAATGCTTAGAAGTCCCCGTCAGCGTGCACGCAGCCAACTTAAATGCAAATTGCTTACCACCGGCAACTTTATTACACATGAAAAACAAATTTCACTGAGCTCATAAGTTATCAGAGGGAGAAAAATAGTCTGTTCCCACTCCTGAGCAGAGAGACAAGAGGAGGCAGCAGTGTCCTTGAGAGACCTGGCCGCCAGCCATGCTGCAGAATGGGCTCTTGAGTACCAACTGGCACTGAATGGAGCATCTTCATTAATAATTAAAAAATAAGCAGTACCTGAGGAATAACTAAGTGTGTTTATGGACACGAGTGCCTTGCTGTGTGTCACTGCTTGTTGGCATTGTCACTGTTTAAACTCAGCCAGCTTTTGAGGAAGGGGCTGCCAGTTGTGCCCACTCCTGCACGAGCCACTGGACCTTGTGGATTTAAAAACGAGCGTTCGCCGCAGCGCTGGGTTTAAGGCAGATCCTGCTGCCCCTTCTGCAGTGATTTAAACCCAGCGTTATTTAATAACATCTGGCCCAGCCAGGCACCTTCCTGAGCCATGAGCAGGTGCTCCCACGGCGTAGACTGAAAGCTCATTAAAATGATCTTAGTGACTTCATCAGGTCTGAGGTGAGATCGGTCTCGGCCGGCAGTATCATTAGGTGTGAATATCCCAATTTGGCATTGAACTTCAGCACATACAAATCATCTGGGGATTAATATTTTTTCCTTTGCAACTATTTGGAAACATGACTGGGATCGGTTGCAGCTGTGAATGTCTAATTACCCTCCACACGGCTCCTCCAGAGTCCCCGTAACTTTATTCTGGCAGTTGTTGGTGTGCGGGAGTTACAGGCACAAAAAGTATAAGGCACTTTGAAGCCTGACTGAAAACTTGACTTAAGCACCTGGAAATAATAAAAAGAAGGTAAAGAAAGTGGTAGAGCTGCAAAAAAGGATGTGTGTGGGGGAAGCCAAGAGGAGCAAGTAATTCTGGCTATAGGTGATGGGGTGATATAATGCTTACGCTATCACTGGAGCCCAGGGGCGGCTTCTAGGTCTGTACGCACTCACTTTCTTTTTTCTTTTTAAATCTGCAGCCATTCTCCTTATTTTTGTGCTATACTGACGTCGTTTAAGGAGGAAGTAAAGTTTAGGAGCAAAGATTATTATTTTTTAATCTGTTTCTCAGAAGTATTTTGTGTGTAATAGAGCCTGAAAATGTTCTGCTGCCTCTGAAGTCCTCACCAAGAAGAGGCAAACTCTCAGCAGACAACAATAAAAACCTTAAGTTTGTACCCTCTGGAAGGTAACCGTGGGTGTAACCAGCACTGCTCCTCACGAGCATCTCTGGCTCTGTCCTCACTCCTGTTGGAGGAGGATTCTGCGTCCCCGTGGCCTCTGCCCAGGCCACTGCCACCCGTTTCTCCTCATGGGAGGCTGAACGTGATCCAACATCCGATCGGATTAGAAGGGTTTATAAATTGTTTGGGCAGGAGTCTGTGTTTTAGGATTGATGAGTGTGATCAGCAAACTATTGAAATAAGTATGCTTATTATTAAAACCCTGCTAGGAACAGGGTGTCACGCAGAGAAACTAACGCAAAGCAATTTCTCCTTCACTTCGGAGCCTCCCCTGGTTTTAATGTAGGCTAATAACATTAGTATTAAATTGTTTCTTTGGGTAGATCGACTGCTGTTGTATTTGTGTGTCTCCCCAAGTTGGGATTTGTACGGCTTGTGTGGGAAGTGGCCGTGCATGTACAGATGTACACACTGTGCTAGCCAAAGGCATTTGAAAGCTGTCCAGGGCCAGGACTGGAAGGCTAAAATGGAAAAAATCTAGCAGTTTTCCCATTACTAATATCTACATTTTTATGAGCTTGGTTGTAATATAATTCCCACCTACTGGGACAATTCCTGAGCTGTTTGTTCAGTATTTATCTGGTTCTGAGTCAGACAAAATTCCCAGATCTCCAAGCAACATAAATGACCATGGATCCTGTAACTCTGCAGTTGGTGACTGGCCGAGGCCGGGATAATCGCCGAGATCTCACCGTATCTCTGCAGCAGTGACGTGATGCTGCTTGTACTACTCGTGTGTCCTAATGTTGGAATAGGATTTAACCCCTGGTTTTGTAAAGCAAACAACTGATTGATGTGTGGAGCAAACCATGCAGAGCCCTCCCGGGTCAGGCTGCTCTGCAGAAGTGAACCCGGAGTGTCTTCCAGCCCAGGTGGGAGCAGCTCCTGTAACTGTCCTCCCTGACCGGGTGGTAATTCCAGCACAAACACACGGGAGCAGCTAAGGGAAGTTTCAGATTGCTCAGCTAAACAAAGTGTTTGAGTCTTGTGAAGGTGTTTGGTGTGCGGCCAAAGCAAATTCCCCCCCCCCCCCCCAGTACAAATGGGTCTGAGACGGGGGCTGCGATGGAGGAAAAGCCCCAGTGGAAACATTAGCTTTCAGAAAGTCTCTCCAGGTATTTCTGGTCCTTGCTGTGTGTCCTTCAGTTTTGTTTCAACCTTTTAAATTTATATGCTCACGCTTCCTGAATGGCTTAAGGTATTTTTGTGTAATTGCAAGAAACAGAAAAACTTCTGCGCGGCAGCAGTGGGCCAGGTACCAAACTGGGACTCCCAGGTGCCTCATCCCACACCCAGCGTTTCACTGCACACTGGAGAATTTCTGCCTGGTTTTCAGCACAGAAATGAGGAGAAACATGCACCAAAGATCACTCTTTTCCCTATGTAGGTAATGTTTGATGCGGTAACAATCTGTTTCCTAACCAAAAAAAAAAAAGAAAAAGTTATAGAATAGGGAACTGGAGAATAAAATGTACTACAAAGTGTGAGCAAAACTCCTGGGAGCATCCTGAGGAAGGAAGCTCCGGGTCTGACCCCGTGCAGCTGCCTGCAGCTCCTGCCAGCGCACAGCCCCTGCTGCTGGGATTGATGCTCTGGTCCAAGGGGGGTTTGAAGTGTGACATTTGAAAGGATGAAACCCCGTGGCTCGGGTTGAGAGCTGCTGTTGCAGGAAGGATGATCCGGCGGACACGTTCCAAGTGCGACTTCTTAAAAGATGATGGGCGCTTTTATAAAACTCTCCCCATCTATCCGCAAAACTCCTGCAGATCGAGACCTACGGATTATTAGTATAATGAGATTAGCCATATAGTTATGCTTCGTGGTTTTAAGTTGTTTTAAATTCTGAAGATGAGATGGGGTCAAGCAGGAAAGGGCAGTGTGGCAGAGCGCCGGCAGCAGACTGCGTGAGTGACTCGTCTTCCTATTAACGTTGTCACATCCCTGTTGGGTGCGTTTCCCATTTCCCGCTCTCCCTGGGAGTTGGCTGGGAAACTTAATCTCCAAAATTGGCAAGGAAAAAAAAATCAGGTTTGTGAGGACTCGGATTGTAGGAGGAAGGGAGATGGTGGCAGGGGGAATGGGTAGAGTGGAATGTGAGATACAAATGAATACGAAAAAAAAAAGTAAAAATGAGGAGTAAAGTGGAGGAGGTGTCACTGTTCCTGCTACACAGAGTGAGCACAAGGGCTTTGGGCATTTCATCTTGTAAAGGTTTTTGTAACCTGTGAATATTGGCAGGAGCACGTGTATCCCAACCACCCCTCCCACTCTTCTGATTTTCTTCCTGGAGAAGAGGACGTGAAGCCCCCTGAGGAGAGCTCTCAACTGAAGAGACAGGAGAGCATCAATTTTTCTCTCATTAAACAGAACTGCTTGGAGGTTGTGCCCCACGGTTCCCCGAAGGTCGTCCTCCCCCTGGCAGGATGGAGCACGGCCACGTGTGAGATGTTCCACAGCACACAGCTGTCTCCAAAGCTGCTTTGCCAAAGACAAACAAACATGCAGAAAGAAAAACAAAAATGAACAAAACATCCTGAGACTGCTGAGTTTTGCAGAGCTCCCCTGTGAGAGCAGCTCCTGGCAAAGCCACGGTGCCCTTGGGTCCTGCTCACATCCTTCGCTTGGCTGCAGGACCCACTCAAAGCAGTAATGGCACCATGGGATGCCCCATAACCAGGGGACAGGAAGGGTGGCTGTGATGGGTGAGATGATAAGGCTGATGTGTCACCCTTTGTGTGTCTGGGACCAAGTAGAGTGTGGGATGGCTGCAGGAGCTCTTAGTTTTACGCCTGTACATTGCAGTGGTCTGTGAGGGGTTTTGTGTTGTAGCTTTTCCCTTCCAAACGCCAGAAGCCGAGGGCAGGAGAGCTTTACATCTTCTCCAGCTCCCTGGCTTCTCCCCTGGTCCTACTTGCAGACTTGTTGGCTTGTGCAGGGGGTTGAGAACAAACCCCTGGAGCTGGCTCGGGCAGCACCTTGCAGAGGGGCCAGTGGTATGGGGGGCGGTGAGGGTGATTAATTGCAACGTTTTGCAGAAATTTGCTGATTCCAACAGTTTGGGAAATGGAGGGAGGGGGGGTGTCAAAAAAAAAGGCAAAAAGATTCTGAATGTCAGTATTAACTCAGCAAAAGACATTTCCAATTAGCTGGAGGCAGAAGGAGAATGTTGGAGAGAGTTGGGTGGTTTTCTGAAAAAAGATCTGCCAATTTGCACTCAATAATTGACCTTTTTTTTTTCACTACATGAGCACGTGTTCAGTCATACTCAAAAGCAGGGGAAATAGCAGCGACATGGGCTCTGAGACAGTGGCTGTAACCTTCCATGGAAGGGAAGAGCTACCACAGCTTCTCACTGCTGCTGTTTTACCTGCCTAACATTAACAGCTTTGGTCAGGTTTTTATGTGCAGCAGTGTGACCATTTCCCATCCTATCGCTTCAGTTTAGGCAGGTCTGGGAAATAAGTGCGAGAATTTCATGTGCTTCAATCTTCTTGTCCTATTCACCTTGAACATGAGCACTTCTCCAGTTCCCCGATTAAATATACATAGTGTAGTGTTCTTGGAGGGATGCGTAAGGGGAGTGACAAGGAGGGAAAGCATTTTAAGATGAATTATAGATCAAGATTTTGATAAAAAACAACTATCGCCGTATGCTGTCTGGATGCGCAGGACTGTGTCTTGCTGTGGCCAGAAGAAGACAACCTCTTGCCATTTGCTGTCTGGGAAATGTGTCTTTCCCTAGAGTCTGCACCCTAAGTCGCAGCAACCACAAAGAAAAATGGAAAAGGCTTAAAATATAACAGCTCCTAGGATATTTTGGTAAATGATCATGATGTAAAATTGTGTAGAGATGAATTGGTGAAGGGATAGATGGTTATAAAGCTAAAGAAATGATGATTCTGAAACTAATTCTAAATTAATGACACCTTGTAGATCTTTAGTGCCTTCCATCTGAGGAACTCAAGCTGGTGCGCTGACATTTATTAATTAGAATTCATTTTATAAGAGAACAAGCTGAGGGTGAGAATGGAGAAGTCACTCTCAGCCCATCATAAGTCAGGTGTCAGGGATGGAGGCAGCAATAAAAGCAACAAACCCAAGAGCGTGGATTCCCAGCCGTGTGCTTGAAACCTGTGGTGATGCTGATCAGGAAGGCAGGAGAAATAAATTCTGCACCAAGCTGAAAACAACGCTCAGGTCAAGTAAGATTTATTGTGTTCAGAGCTGAAGTCAATGAGGTTCTTTGTAAGGGAGGAAGGAGGTAAGAAATTTGTGCCACGAAGAAAAGCCCAATGTGAAAACCCACGTGGGGTGTAACCCTGTTGCTGAATTAATTGCAGTATGATGAGCTCCATGGATGTGCCAGAATCTGTTCATTGATCTAAAATATCTCACGTGGACTATACGTAGTGGACTGATTCTCATCTTGCTGTTCTTGATTTGTACCTGTTTATGAGTTTACTTAAAACCAAAGCACTTTAAAATAAATGGACAGAAATGAGAAGTGATGAAGAAGATGAGAAAAGAAACGTGCGAGCAGAGGAAGGTGGGGACAGGGAGGAGGGCTCTGCCCAGCTCCTGGCTGGGTTTCATTTAGCTTTGAAGAACCAGCAGCTAGAATTAATTTTTAACAGTGTAGAGTGTACAGACTGATTTCTGTGCTGGGACCAGACTGGATTCTTCCTTGATCAAGTTTAACAGAAAAGGGTTTAAATTGAGGTTGCTGAACTGAAGAGATAGGACATTAATCTGAACTGTTACACGAGCCAGAAACAAAGTCAATTTTTTAAAATTATGAAATAGCTTATCTGCTCAAAGATATTCTCCCAGGTTGACACACTGCCCACCACGGAGTCTGCATGAAATTAATAAAATTATGGGGGGGGCAGGGAATGGGGGAGACTGCAGATTGACCAAAACTGTAATTAGCTTCCTTGCCCTCTTGGGATTGCACTCTTACTGGTGAGGTTGTGTTTCGATTAAACACTGTCTTGATGGAGACACCCAGCTTTCCAAGATGGAAAGTGGAAAACCTGTAAGAGAGCTGCAAGACTCCCAGGAGAGCACGCTGCAAACCTTTAACCCCTCACACCAAACACACCTTTCTCTGCCAGCAGCAGCTGCTCACGCTGCAGCTTGGCCCCAGCATCTCTGGAGTGAGGGCTTTGGCTGCTCCTGGGTTTGCTTCTGCAAGGCACAGATCCTCAGTTGGTGGAAATAGTCTGAGCTCTGCAGAAGTCAGCCCTGCTCAAGTCCCAAGGAAATGGAGCTAAGTGATCACTGGTCTAAACCTTTCAGTGCTCTGTTCATCCTTTCTTCCCCAAAAGGTATTATTTGGTAAAACAAAATAGCTCTTAATGCACCATCTGCCTTGTTCAAGTGGGACAACTGCTTGAGGGTGGGGGAAGGATCAAACAGCAAGCTTGATTTTTAGAATAAAAAGGGGGAAAAAAAAATAATTGAATAGCTTTTAATATAGTTAACCAGATTCTGTCCTCTTCTGCACTAATAACTCTGATCTCAGTCACCCACTGACTCCTGATGTCTTCCCTGGCAAACTGGAGCAGTGTTCAGCCAGGTGCCAAACTTCAGTATTAAAATGCAGCAGAATGAAAGTGAAATATTAGTTTCCCTTCTCACATCCAGCTTCAGTCTGCCTTTGAAGAAAGCGAGCCGTATGAAAAATGGATGAAAAGGTTCCTTGGGAAATTGCAGCATTTGCCTACAGCAGAGTCTGATATTCGGGGGCAGATTGCCAAAAGTATTCAGATACTTGGAGGGCTTTGCTCCCTGTAAACGTTGAGAAAGCTGTGGGTGCTCACCTAACGAAGGCAAAAATGGTCAGTGTGTGTTGTTCCAGCCCTTTGGCTTTTGCCTCTGAAGGAGCCTGAGGATGAGATTGGAGCCTTCAGAGCCCATTTTCATGGGTAACTGGGTTGTGACTCCGTGCTCCAGTGGCAGATGGATAGTCCTTGGGCTTCTGGAGCCTGGCTCTGGGGAGGTGGGTACTGCAGGACCGGGTGACCTCCTGCTGCCCTGCTTGGTGGGGGGAGCCTGTTTGAGGAGGGGCTCCAAGGATCATGCAGAGCCAGCAGGTTTTATGTTAACAGATAGACTTTTTTGGCTTAAAAATCCATCTTGTCAAATGCTCTCACCCAGCCAAGCATTAGCATGTGTTTATCTTGGTGGCTGCACGGTGTGATGGTCTGGGAGCCCAAACTGGGGAGTGCATGCAGTTGTTTTTCCTTGCTGCTCTCTGAATCGCCAGATGCACTTTATTTCTGCAGGTTGGTCTCACTTTAGCATAGAGGAATGGGAGGAAAGGTGAAGAGCAGTGGAGAGGGGAAATAGGGTTTTTTTCTTAACAAACCAACCAACCCTCCTTCAGCCCTAGCACAGCCCTGAGCACTTGTGAGCCAGGCTGGAGAGCTGTGCAAAGCCAGCGGAGCCCCACTGGGCTGCGATCAGGCAGCTCAGCAGACTGATACCAAACCAGAGCAGCCCGCCCAGCTCTGCGCTGCCCCGTGGCCACGCTCAGCTGGCTGCGGGCAGCTCTTGTAGATGGCCATCCAAAAATCCCCGTGTCCAGCTCCTTCCTCTCCAGCTGCCCTCGGATTGCGTGGATGTGGGCGCTGGCAGGAGCTCCTGCCCCAGTTGGTACAAACCGTCGCAAGGAGACGGAGCAGCCGGCATCTGTCGCTGCAGTCGGTGGCAGAGGCTTGCTCGGTTCTTCCAGCCAAGGTTGCCTCCTGTGCTGGTTGTGTTAAACAGCACTTCTTTTTCAAAAATATGCGAGCTGGATCCTTCAGCTCAGGCTGTAGCCGGAGCGTCTGGGCTGCGGGACGGGAGGGCTGCGAGTGGCACCGTGCATCGCAGCCAGCTTTGCTGGGGTGGGCTGGAAGCCAGGTCCTGGGAAGATCCCACACCCCAGTTTTGGAAACTTGAGCTGAGCAAGCCTGCAAAGCTTGATATTTTTTCAAAAGGATGATGTGTAGCTTCTGCAGTGTACTTCTGTGGGGACTCGGAGAAAAACTGTCTGTCCTTTTCAAAGAGGGGCTGCAGGAGGGTCACTCACCTTGTGAGGTTTACAAGGGGATTCAGTTATCTGTCCTGCTCTGACCTTAACATCTGAAGCAGCAGAGAATGCCTCTGTTTGGGCATCTGGGAATAAAACTGCATTAGTCTTCCTCCTGCAGGGTCCTCTGCCTTGGCCTTTTTATTGTCTGAGATCTTGTTCAAATCCTGGCTCTTTTCACGTGTGATCAGCTTCTGCTTTGCTAGAGTCAGGCAAAAGTAAAGCCAAACAGACCTCTGTTCCCTGATACAACTGCCGTGGTGACGAACACAGAGTCCTCTGGCCTTTTTCACCTTCCTGCTGCAAACCCCTTTAGCTGCCCCACGTGGCTGCTCATTCATCATCTTCCTCCTTGTGTGTAAGGGCTGGACCCCCCAATGCAGGCAGTGTTGAGCACAGGGGTGATGTGGCCGGACCTCATCAGGGGCAGTCACCCCTCGACAGGGTCTGTGCAGGGCTCGGAGGGAGCTGCTGCTCCATCATGTGCGAGGAACGTGCTCCAGGACCACAATTCCAGCTCGTGCTAGAACAGGAGCACCCTCTTGCATGGACCAAGTGCCAGCTCCTGCACTTGGGTCATAAAAGCCCCATGGTAAAGCTACAGACTTGGGGATGTGTGGTTGGAAGGTTGCAAGTTGGAAAAGGCCCCAGGAGTGTTGATTGAGAGTTGACTAAATATGAGTCAGCAGCACGTGCTGGTGGCCAAGAAGGCCAATGGCATCCTGGCTTGTAGTAGAAACACTGTGGCCACAGGAATAGGGAGGTGGATGTCCCCCTGTACTTGACACTCGTGAGGCCACACCTTGAATATTGCATTCAGTTCTGGGCCCCTCGCTATCAGAAGGACATAGCAGTGCTGGAGCGTGTCCAGAAAAGGGCAACGAGGCTGGTGAAGGGCCTGGAGCACAAGTCCTGTGAGGAGGGAGCTGGGGATGTTTAGTCTGGAGAAGAGGAGGCTGAGTAGAGACCTCCTCACTCTCTACAACTACGTGACAGGAGGTTGGAGCGAGGAGGGGGACAGTCTCTTCTCCCTGGTGACATGTGACAGGACCAGAGAGAATGGCTGCAAGCCAAGGGAGGTTTAGGCTGGATATTAGGAAACCTTTCTTTACTGGAAGGGTTATCAAACATTGGAATGGTCTGCCCAGGGCAGTGGTGGAGTCTTCATCCCTGGAGGCATTTAAATGGTTTGTGGAGCTGGTGCTCAGGGACATGGCTTAGTGGTGAGCTTGCAGTGCTGGGTCAAAGGTTGGACTGGATGATCTTGAAGGTCTCTTCCAAACAAAGACATCTGTGATTCTGTACAGTACAGGTATTCCTGTGTTCAACGTACCTACGTGACAACCTCACGTGCTGAGGGACACCTTCTTTCTCCAACCCAGCAGCCAGGGCCAAAGGAAATGCTTCTCCCCTGCATCCAGCAAGCTCTCTGCTCAGGCAGCCTTGTCACTAACCCTTGTGCTCAGCTTAAAAGTACCTTAAAACTACTCGCGTGCCCAGGAGCTTCGTTGAGGCTTTTCACAGCTCTGTGAACGTTCCACAAATTGATTAAATACTGTAACTAATCTATGGCTGCTTATGTGCTTCATGGTTGTCACTGTACCGTGAGGCTCTCTGGGTCTTGCTGCAGGAGGGGAACCACAGCACAGGCTGCACCAATCCTGGAGCAGAGGAGGCAGACCCTGCCCAGTGCAGAGGACCGTGGATGTGCCTTGCTGGGCACTTATTTCCCTTCCTGAGCCCACCCCGAGGTGGAAATGGGGAAGATGCAGTTTGCTATAACACACCTTCAGTTCTGTGCCATGCCCCATTTGGGGCATGGTTTTATGTGGTCTGAGGTCCCTGATGAGATTCAGACACCTTGCTGGTGGGAAGACACAGGGTCCTCCTCTGCTGCTGCAGAGTTGAGGCTACAGAGGCACTCCAGTAATTTCAGTGGTGCCACCCTTTGTCACAGATTGAATGGATCAAAGGAGGGAGCTGACAAACGTCTGAGAATTGATCTGTGTGTTACTGACGTGACGATTTAGCCCACATAACCCCTGCGACGCTCTTACCCCGTCCCTGGTGACTTCTCATCCAGTTTGTTCCTTTTCCAGCTCAGCCTCCCGCACGGCGCAGTCCTGCTGCAAACATTCATATCTAAGAAACATAATCAATGACTTGATTTCAATGCTGTAGTCGTTCCCTGCAGAAATCCTCTGCTCAGTCAATTAGTAGGACTGAATTTCATATTACTTAACATCTATACTCCTAGAAGGCAGGAGATTCCAGCATCTCCACCTATATTTGCTGGGATTATTGCTTAAAGGTGGCTTAGCTACTAAGCCACTGCTGCAATAGCTCCATTAACTTTGCTTGTTGGACATGTGAGCTGGAAGGATTTCGGTACCACCAGTCGCAAGAAGAAACCTGACGCCCGTTCTTCGAGCAATTAAACTTTGTATAGTAAACTGTGTGTATTTCATTAAGGAAATGGATCCATCAGCACTGGGAATACCATTTATGAATATTTCCTTGTAATGGAAAAGTGAGCATGTTGACAGGATGAATTATTAGGCGTATTTACAAACAGCTGTTAAAAATCCCGTGTGTGTGTCCCAGATGTATTTTTTTCCCCGTCTTATGCAGGGTTTATAGCAGTTATCCTTTGAAAAGCCAGCTTGATTGGCTTTCTTGCAGAGAGGTGAGCTTGATTAATTTATTCATACTCCACAAGACTGCAGTCACAACTGGGGGAGCAGTCTGTCTGTCTGGAGTTTGTTGGTGGAATAAACCCAAGGGCAGACAACCAGTACACAGCCGCCGTGGTGTTTAATTACAGCTATTGTGTACATTTGATACTGGAATCAATAAGTTTGAGTCTTTTCCCAGTCATGCTGATTTCTCAAGGAATTCTTCTCCTTCATTGTGGACTGTAAGAAGAGAACCGAGGTCATTACTGGGAGTTTGACACCAGGGGAGAGGGTTTGGAGCTCAGTGATGCTGCGAAGGGTCTGCAGGGTTCACTGGGTGATACTCCAGCTTCAAAGGGACAGATAGGAAGGAAGGATTAAACCCAAGATATGGCCACTTGAGGTATTGTGAATGCTGCTTCTAGACATGTCAATTTGGAAGTTATGGGAAATGCGAATCCCACAGCATCGGACAGATTACAAGCACAGAATATGCAATGAGATTATTGCCAAGACTTTCAGATTTTCCTCCTGTCTGCATCCCCTTCTGCTGTCACTTCCCCGCCTCAATCTTTTGCTTTTCTGTCAGCGCAATAGATAAAACAGTTCTTGGCTGGAGAGGTACAACCAGGACCTTGTACTGCACCCAGAGGTCTTTGGGACCGTGCCGTACGTGGCACTGCGGCAGGGAAAGCTTGACCTGAAATTGCTGCCTCGGCTCCCCGCAGCGCGACTCCCCCGTATCCCCAGCCAGCCTCTAGCAGATCCTCTTTTTTTCTCTTTGACTAGACGCCATGTGGAAAGTTCCTTGTGTTGTTTCCATCTGACTGCAGCAGCATCTGCTGCTGCTGATAAAGCTGCTAGAAGAATTGGGAAAGGATCAGCCTCAGCCTGGGTGCAGCCCCCTCGATGGCATCAGCCTTCCGGTGCGTCCCAGAGTGTGGCAGTGCTCCAGAGCTGTGGTCACCCACCTTGGTGGGCTTTGGCCTCTCTGTTTTGACCCTAATTTCAGTGCACTCAGGCATGTGCTCAGGTCCATCTCTATTTATCACTGTGGTGAACATCTGCTGTAGATAACAGAACGTCTGCACTTAAACACGCGCGTGTGCTTTAGTGTGTTTTAATCTTTGGGGATCCCCCACCACCTCGGGGTTCCCCTGCCACACATTTAAACCTCTCCTAGTGATTTTCATCCTCTCTAGTCCAGAGCCAGTTTCTTCAAGAAAGAGACTGTGGAGCTGGAAGTTGGTGGAGAAATGGAGCACTTGGGGCTTTAAAGCTGCAGAGAATGGCTCGGAACAAGCTTAATCTTCTGATGATGTATTTGCTGAGGTCACGTTTCATATTGTCTGAATGGGGGTCTCCAATTTTTCCCCCTGGCTCCAGCAGTTGTCCTATCTCTATATAGGACTGCAGGAAGAACATCATTCCTTTAGCCCAGGAGATGATAATGTAATACAAGCTGGGTGAATTCTTTGTATTTATATCCGTAGTTTTTACAGGTTTATTTAAACAAATAGGCCTAGTCTGGAGCCAGCTCTGGTTTTGTGTGTGTCGTGATTCCCGCTGAGTATTTTGGGTCTCTTTAAGCTAAGTCTGTGAAATGAATGCAGTACTTTTAAAAGAAGAGTTTAAAGTTAATTAAAGAAATGGAAGGATATAGTTCTAAAGAAGTTAGACTTGTCATAGCATCCGTATCGCACACAGAGTTTCAGAAGAGGTCTAGTGGAAAGACATGTTCTCTCTCTCGGGTGCTTAGGTTGATGAGAAGCCTATTTGTAAGGAAAATTGACTTTGGAAATGGTTGAGAGCAAACCACTGCTTTTTTTTTTTTTAAGTCTCTGCCAAGTGATTGATTTCATCCATAGGGTCATCAGATCATTACTTACAATAATATAATTTTGCTTATTTATTTTATATCCGATCAATATGATAAATATTAGAGACACGTGGAAGTGCCAACTAGATTATTCCTGGCTGCAGCAGAGTGGCGAGGGGCATGCTCCAGCTTACACTGTGTGCCTTGTGAAGCAGAAAAGCAATTCAGTCAGACTAAAGGCTACAGATGAGGCTGTATGTTCTCTGCAATAAATGCAAATGATTTGAATTCATTTCACTGGTAAGAGGAAAAGAGGGGGGGGGGAAAAAAAATTAAAGCTAAAGATGTTGCAGATCAAGGAATTCAACTTTAAACAGACACAAAATTAACATAAAAGAAAACATGGCAATAAAGAGAGGGGAAAAGTAGATTTCACTAAAATAATCTGGTTTAATGAATAGCCCATGATCTATTTCTGAAGCACCTCTCTCTGGTAGTGTTTTTTCCTTTTTTTTTATATTCCTTTTTTTTTTTTAAGAGCTTGTACAATAGCATTATGGCCTAGCTGCCATCAGTCTGCTGCGAACAGCTTGTATATATTTGGGTGTTCACTGGCCCATGAGAGCTAATCGTCCTCCCTTATCGTCAAAGACTTTCTTTTCCAGTTCCTTTATTAGGTTACTAATGGTTCCCGTTTCTTTTGTTCTTCAGCGTTAAGCTCATTCAGCTTTTCTGGCTCTGTTTTATTATTTTTATTTAGATTTGTTAATGACTTATGTTTCTTTGTTGTTCGCAGGGGACAAGGTTGTAGCCTCTTCTGCTTTTCTCTAAGAAATAGCTTGTAATGCAATACAGCCCAGAGCTTATACAGACCCAGCCAGGACTCTCCCCTGAAACCTTCTAAAACCTTCTTAACAGAAAGTAAATTCTTACTTGTTCATGGCAAGTGCCACAACTGCTAAATGAGCACCCAGAGTCTCTCACATTTGGTGTCCAACGCCCTAGAAGAAATAAATGATATCATAACCTCGAAATGAGATACTCAGATTTGTAGATAGTCCGCTCAAGTATCTGCTTGTTGAAATTTAGTTTGAATTATTTCTAGGCTGAGGAGTTAAGCCAAGGGAGTTCTGATGCCCTCTGCGTTCTGAGAGCAAGAAAGAGAAAGGTGGTACCCTCCTGGGAAACCTGGTGCCAGCTGCAAGGGCTCCTGGACCGGTGCCTGAATGTCCAGACACAAGGTGAGGGCTCTGCTCAGGTGGGAATTACCCCATCGGACAGAGAAATGGGCTCTAGGGCTTGTTTCTGGAGTCACTGCGAATAATTTGCAATGATTCGAGCCCTGAAAAAGCCATGGGAGGTGGAGCCCGAGGATGCTCGGCACCAGCAGTGCTGAGGAATTCAGAGATGTCAATCGGATATTGGCAGATCTGCATATTCGGTTTCCCCCTGCCGCTTTTCCTCTTTCTCTGAGCTAAACCTCTGGCCCAGGCAACATCAGTAATCATGGAACAGGAAAATACAAGCATTCGTAATTAGAAACAGTCTTTTCCTTTTGTCTGGGCCGAGTATATTTAACCAATCCAGTTCTGCTGCCAATACCTATTTGCCAAGGAAAACTTTCTCTTTTAAACCTTCCACTTATCCAAATAAAGAGAGAAGCTGAAGTAGGTCTTGGCCTAGCTGTGGAGTTGGGAATTAATACGCTTGGTCTCCATTTTTTTTTTTTTTTTCTTTTTGATCCAGTCGCTTCCTATCATTTTGAAACTGTGAGTTGCTTTGCTTAAATAGCTGACCAGCAGGTGCACAGCTTGCAAACCACATGGCATTGCTTCTGGTGTCAGTCACGGAGTGAGAGGAGCACAGGGGTTTGGGCAGGCCTTTTATTCCTTTTTATTCCCCAGTACTTCATCACAGATCCCAGTCAGCAAGGGTATGCTGCCCAGCAAGGCGGAACCAGGGAGGTGCCATCATCTCCTTTCAGGAGGGGAAAAAATGGTGCTTTTGATGCCTCTTTAATGAGAAGGAAACTTCTTAAGACCAGACCAGCTTGCAAAGACACCACCAGCTCAGCAGAAACGGCCTGGGGGAGCTGCTGGGGCTCTCGCTGGAGGGAACTCAATGTTTTCTCCTGGTCTCGGTATAAGCAGAAGTGGACTTCCTTGGTTTGTGGTCCTGGGTTTGATCCCAGCATGAGCTAAGACTGTCCACACTGGTTTCATCCACTTGTCCCAGACCTGAGAGCTTGGGCTCAGCATCTGAAATGCTTCATCCAGACCCCAGCGAGGGCAGTCGGTGGCCGTCTGCGGAGCTGCCAGCTCCCTTTAATTACGGGAATGCAAATGGGCTGCAAGCGAGAAGGTGCCAGTGAAAGCAAAAGCAGCTTATGAAAGGCAGCACAGACAAGGGAGGGAGAAATTATTCACATAGCCCTAAAGTTTACTTCTAAAAGGTCTTTTTCTTTTTCAATTTCATATATTTTCCTTGATCGTTTGAGAGAAAAGATCCGTCCATAGACAGATCTCCAAAAAGATTATTACTTTTTTCAGCATTGCTATTGCTTTAATCCGTGGTCTCTTCAGACAGGGAATGTTTAATTGGTGCACTGGTGAAATGAAATGTTTAAATAGATTGAATGGCAGACTTTTTCCCTCTGTTGTGACATTAATCCCCCAATATTCCTGGGCCCCTACTGGGTATTGAGGCAGAGAAAGAAACCAGAGGAGGTCCCTCTCTATACTTGTGCCTGTGATGTGAAAACTCCCTGGATGCACTTATCATACGTGATCCAATACATCAATTGAGCCAGAGACCTTTCTGCTATAATCACTCACGCACATGAAATAACTCACTCCGTATGATACATCTTTACCAACTCAGGGCAGACTTCTCTGCAGGGGAGATGCGATGGGGGAAGGCAGGAGAGGGGAGCGTCAGCTAACACTCGGTGCCTGATCTTCAGCAGAACATCTCCTGGGGAACGAACCCTTGCTTTCCTCACACAGCCCTGCCCAGTGCACGGATGCACGAGTGCACCAAGAGAGCTAGGAGGAGATTCTGGAGAAGCAGATTAGATGGAAAGGTGTCCTGCTAATTTTGGAAGCGAGTTAAAAAGTTGCTGCTCTTGAAGTCATCTTGTTTGTTGTTGGTTTTGTTTTTTTTTCTTTGGCCATCTGTGTTCTTTGTGAATTTATCAAGATTGATAATAAGAATATTTACAGTCAACTTGGACCTGTTCTGCCTTCCTCTGGCTTTGGTGAAACTCTCTGAAGAGAAAGGAGTTTCTATAAACTTCTGAGTTTGCATTTGAGTGTGAACATCTCCCTCCTCTCCCTTTCCTAAGAAATACTGAGAAGAGGATGGACCGATAACCAGACTTCAGGCTCCGCGTTCCTCGGTCACCTACAAAATGCTTTGCAGAATTAGCAGCAGCAGGTTAACACTCAGACCCACCAATCAAAGGATTTTCAGCTCCACCTCCCACCCGTCCAAAAAAAAAAATCTCAATCTTCTCAGACAAGAGGGAGAAAAAAAAAGAGATGAAATTAGGGTTTAAAATAATTTAGCTTTGCATTGTCAGTAGCGCACTTCCTACAGAAAAATTAGCAAGATTATTGCAGAATAAAAGGCAGATCCACAGCATCTTTGACAATATGGACCATATTTTATGTTCATTAGGACAGGGATCCTGAAATACTCATTTCTTTATGATGAAGGAACTAAAGATTTCCAATGAACGTGCAGCAATGAGCATGCTGGGGAGATTTATTGCTCTAACAGCTTGTTAATCACAGTGACCACCTTTCAGTCTTCACAGAGCAAGTAACTGAGTTGTGTAGATGCTTCTCCCCCAAGACATCCCTTTGGTATGCTGGGGAAATGGGAATCCTGCAAACAAACTTCAGCAGGTCCTGAGGAAACTCAGATGCAGGTATTTACAGCGGCGATTTTGGGAAAACCCAGTTCCAGGCTCCCTCCTTGGATACCCGTCTCTTAAACATGGAACGTTGCTGTCGTATCGGGCCCTGCTGCAATTTTAGAGGATTTCTGGAACTCTTCTAGCTGTGGGTGCTAGGAACGTTGAAAGCTGCCCCAAGGGCTCACCACCAGCAGCCTGGGATGGAGGTGACGGGGAAACGGGACCATGTGGGTCACCAACATCTTGAAATAACGCTGGTGAAGCACCTTGGTCTGTGTGTGTCTGGAGTTCAGAGCCATAAAGACTTTCTCCCTTGCTACTGGAACAAGCACAGACGGGAAATCTTCAAAGTCTGCCTCAAGCGCAGTGGGTTTGTTTGTAATTGTGTCATTAGTAAATAATTAATAGTGTAGACAAACGAATAACAGGAAAACCCACGGTCTCTCTTGTGCATCTGCTTCAGCCACTGAACACGAGGAAGTTGGAGATGAAGCAGGCACGGCTGGTGCTGGTGTGCAGCTCAGGAGTAACCCCAGGAGCAGGGAAACGTCCCTTCCTTGCTGGAGAACGTGCCTCGGATCGATGGTGAAGCAGGCACGCTCGTGTCAGAACAGGATTTGGCCCTCAGGAAATCATTAAGCTGTAAATTCTCGATGTGACAAGCCAGAGTAGCGCTGGTCTTCTGTTTCATGTCAAAGGCTGTGCAGAGACTCCTTCGTTAAGAGGGTCGATAATTGACTTGGTGGGCTGCCATTGCTCACCCCGCTCTGTGGTGGACTGGGGGTGGAGGTGCAGCCCCAGCAAAGCAGCTCCCGGCCTCCAGTGTTGCTTTGCAGCTGGAGGGGCCGCTCTGGGGTCACCAGCTGGGACAGGTAACGTTTCCAAAAGCGATGGACGGATGCCCAGTCCTATGGCTCATCTCTGGCAAAGGACCCTGCTCCCCCTTCCCAGGCACCTGCTGGTCCCAGTGTCTTTCCTGCTGCCTCTGTCCAGTTCTGCGTGAGGCGATGAGCTCACAAATCACTTCAGTGATGCTTTTGGAAACAGTTCTTTCAGAGTCAGACCAGAGGGCCATGGAGAGCTAACAGCCTCTTCAGATGACCCGTTTTTTGGACTGTTTTGCTTGCATGTGACTGAGGTGGAAAACCTCTCTCTGCTCCTGGCAGCGCATTTGAAGGGAGATACGCAGCCTCAGGAACATGCGAGACAAGGATGCAGCAGAATATTTATTTAAAACAAGAGATGGGAGCTGCATGGTGTGTAGACCTTGGGCGGTCATGCTATGGAGCCAAAAGAAGGGCTAGGAAAGGGCGATCCCAGTTACCTTCTGGGTATGGGCCCCCATGAGCAGTGTTTTTATGTCGTATTAAAATCACTACATATCACCGGTATCTTTGCAGGGTTCTGTTTGTGCTCTTCCCTCTATGATCCTCTTTTATTTCAGCTGAGGTGAGGCAATTCTTAGTTGTAGGAAGATGATTAAAAATGGCACATTGTCTGCACCTTGAATTTCTGACACAACTCCAGCACAGACGCTGTTGGCAATTGTGCTTCTGACAGTAACAAGACACTCTGTAACTCGGGATTTGGAGACTTTCTGTTCTCCTGCCCTTGCACTTAATGAAAACAGAGTTTGTTTTAGAAAGAAAAAAACCTTTCTGAGTTAATTTCGGTTCAGATCAAGCCAGAGGATACAGAAGCAGGAACTGAAGCTCACATTTATGAGAAAATCTGAGGAGGGGAAAGGATGAGGTACGTAAGGAAAAGAAAAATCCTTTTTGTTTTCCAAGAAGTTGTTATGAACAGGAGAGAAGAAAAAAATATTACTTGACAAGGTTCTTCTAAAGGGGAAGAATAGCATAAAGTGCTGGTTAAATTCCCATTGATCTTTCACTCAGCTTCCCATGTACGAGTGGGTTTGATGATTTGATATTTCCTTTCACTGTCATAGGTAATAACTGAGTGGAAACAATCATTTCTAAATAACTGCCTGTGATTCTTCTATTGTAGTGATTAGTTGCTGAATAATTATTAGCTCTGCTGAATATTGCATGGATGGATACGATGCGAGTAGCTATAAGCTGTCAGCCGCTGGCATCTGCGCCGACTGATGCTCCGCGGCGTCCCGCGCCTATAGATGGTACCTATAGATGGTGCTCTTCCCCTCGTACAGCTTCAGCAGCTGCTCTCAGCCACTTCAGGCTGAGGATCAGAGGCCTGGGCTGTGCTTGCCTCAACTCAGCGGCTGGTCCTAAATAAACAGAGGGAAGCTGAGGGGCGAGGGGAAGGGTATTTTCCTGCTTTAGAAGTTAGGGAAGAGCAGAATCTATCTAGTTACCCTGGGAATTCACAGAGCGAATACTGACGTGGGGTTCTGATGCATCTGCGGGCACTGCGAGAAGTGCCAGAGGCAGTGTGTAAAGCCACGTTATCCAGGACTTGTAGCGACTGTGAAGAGCTGGGTGCTGGGAGGGTTGAAAGGCTCGTCACTTCACACGGCTCAGACAGATTCATGACCCCTGCGCTCTGAAGCGAGGGAGTTTATCAAAGATGAGGACAGAGAGAAATTGTGAATACACAGGCTAGAAACAGAGGCCGATCGTTCACTGGTGCCTTGCTTCACCAGCTGCCTAAAGACTGCTTTGTCATCCGTGGGCCAGATCCTGCCCTGCACAAAGGAGCGCTCGGCACAGCTCCGCGTGTCAAGGGAAATGGGGACGAGAAGTTGCATGCCAAGAGTTTAAAGGTGGCTTTATCCAGCATCTTCCCTGCTTGGCCAGTGGTTGTTGACCTCCTGGTTTGCTTCATGGCACAGCTCAGAGCTCTGTGGGAGATGAGCTGAGGGGCTCTGCACCCACCTGGGTGCTGCCTGCGGTTCCTTTGGCAAAGCCGCGGGTGTTGGTGATGTGGCTGTGGTCTTTGGGTGGATCCCACGCTGCTGGATCCCAGCATGGTCTGAGGTCCCTTTCTGTGCCCAGCACCAGGTGCTGAGATGCCTGCGGTGAGGGGGAGTGTTGGGTGTGGACCAGTATTTGCACTCCTGGCTCTTTAGTTTGTGTCTCGGGGGGGTGTGTGGGTGTGTGTGTGATACCGTGAGGGTGCAAATAGACGTGTGCAGGGGTTGTGTGGAGTTCTGCAGATGTAGGATTGAATACTTAGGTGTATGTGCATCCCTGTACATTTGTCACCATATGTATTTGAATTAGAGGCAGGTCCTTTCTTCCATTGCAGCTGCAGACTTTGATTCTAAGACTGATGCGTTTCACCCTTTTCAGGAAAAGGACATTTGAATGCAAATATCCATAGAAGGATTTCTCCAGCAGTTGTTCCAGCACAGAGCTTGCTGATATTTAAAGCACACAGACAGCTCCGAGCCCAGCAGCGCAGCTACCACCTGAGCAGAGCCAGGTGAATCTCCACCTGGTTTGTTTCACTCCACACATGCTGGAACAGCACTTTGCTCACATGCCCCATGCATGAGCTGCTCAGTGAGCTTGGGGCTGCTTCCTGGCCAAGCAGCCCCATAGTTAGTTTGAGACACCTCTTTATCCAGGAGCATAATTGACCATCAATAAATAATAAACCGAAGGCAGGATGTGGACAGCCCTGCAAAGAGGGGAGAAATGGTTGTTGAGCTGCTCTGACTTGCCTTGTACAGTCTCTGCAAAAGGGGAAATTGCATTAGTGGGTCGTGCGTTTAACCAAGGATGGTGTTTGTAGTAGGATTTGGTACCGTTTGCTGTGAACGCAGGACACAGTAAATGTACTGGGGACAGAACAGCGAGAGAGAAAAGCTCGCAAAGGAACCAATGCTGCCATCCACTGAGTGTCTTCTGTTTCCTCTCCTGAACTAAACAGCTGCAACCTGTGTATCTTCCCAGGATGTCAAAGTCCCCCGCTCTACAGCTCGAGGGGACCTTTCTCGTAGGAGCGGGGCTGGGCGTGTGGCTGTGATGTGTGGGGTGTTACAGGCACTACTGGAAAGGAAATCCTTTTCTAATGGATGGTAACTGTGGTGAGGATGGGTGCAAACACTGGTGAGCTAACCTGTCATTTTCTCCCTGGAGTAAGGGCAGTGCCAGCTTCTTCTTAGAGCCCTCCCACGAGGGGGGAGAAGCGCAAGATCCAGATCTGCACGGTGGGATGCAGAGGCGTTCCCAGCCCGGACCCTGTGCAAGAGACTCCTGAGCCCTATACACAGGGCAGGGCAGGCAGCAAAACTTAACAGCAATTGTGTCTTTCCCCCCAAAACTGCTCTTGCAGGGTCCTGCTGATGTGCAGCAAGCACTGCATCAGGCATGTCCCTCCAGGAGATGAACCTGGGGGGGAGGGAAATGCAGCGAGGCAGCTTCTGCATCCGCGCTAACGGCAGCGGAGGTGAGAGGGGCTGGAGGGGAGCTGCCCTGTGCACTGCTTTCTGAAAATAGGTCGGTTTAGTCACTTAGGTTTATGGCAGAAGAAGCCTGAGACGGTGGCTATCTTTTTCTCTCGCAAATATTCCAATCTATAATAAATAAATTGTTCAAAAATTCTTGACAACAAGAAATGGAAAATGGCGTTCCAGTGTGGTGTTGGTTCCTCCTACCAGTTGCACTCCTGCCCATGCCACCTTGCTGGGGCAGGCTTAGCTGGGCCATGGTGCCTCTGGGTTTCTGGAGCAGTGTGGCCGTGCTGTCTGGCTGGGACCCTGGGACAGCTTTGCCTCCCTGTTTGCTGGTGTTCCCAAGCCCTTGTAGGCCAATGTGGATAACCAGTGTGTCTCAGGGTGGGGGAAGATGCTTCTCACTTGGGATACCCTGCAGCTTCCAGGTTTTTTTCAGACACTTGTGTTAGGCCAGCAGGAGAGGCTAGGTGGTGGCTCTGGGGTGAGCCACTCAATCGCGAGGAGGGATGATAGAATTGTTTAGATAGGAAAAAAACCCTTTAAGATTATCAAGTCCAACCAGGGATCTCCTGATTCCCAGCAGTGGGTGGTCACAGGGTTCCCCGTTGCAGCTGGCCCTGGCCACTGTGGTTGGTCTGTGCCAGCTTTTGGCAGGGTGCAAAGGTTGGTGGCCTCAGGGGCTCTGCAGCACACGTACGGCTTTTGCTCTGCTGAAGGTGACGTGGCTTTGGCAGAGAGCTTGAGCTGTCAACTCCATTTCACGGATGGAGAAACTGAGGAAGGGAGAGCTCTGTGTTCCTCTCCTCACCAGAACTGGGGGTACAGGGGGTCAGAGCTGAGAACAGCAACCAGCAGCCTCCATCCCCTCCCTCCCAGAGCTGGTGGGCGGCTATAACCCAAGCAGTGTAGGACAGGTGAGGGAGCTTTGAACCCCGTCACCGCTTGACCGGGACTCAGGTGTGCCGGTACCCCGGAGCCTTTCGCGGTGAGGCAGCCCCGCTCCGGGCTTTGTTTCAGCGCGGTGCCGCTTCCCCGAGCGTCCCGGGGCGGGGGGACGGACGTGGTTCTCTCCTTCCCGCACCGCTACCGCTGCGGGCGGGCGGGCTGAGCCCCGCTCCCCGGCGCCGAGGCTGGGGAAGGGACTGTAGGGAAAGGCTTATGAGGAGAGGCTGAGGGAGCGGGGGCTGTTCAGCCTGAAGAAGA
>JAAGNO010025035.1:0-93860 GCA_033439905.1 Ceryle rudis
CCAAAGAATTGGGACTGCATAAATTCTCTGAATTTCCCATGACAACAGCATTTTGACAATATTATTACCTGTGACAACACCAAGAACTGATGACTACATTTGTTCACAAACCACATCCAATGTACAGTTTTCAAACTAATTTGAAGACCTGTGCAAATGAGAATTTTATAATTCTGGCTGGACACGGGTTTGATCAATGGCATGAGCAGTAGCTCTACTTTTTACATACTTTTACCACCAGGAAAAGGCACAGCTTGTAGTAAAGGAGTGTTTGGAAAAAAATCCTTTCAGATCCATTTAATTTCCAAAGATCTTTATAAAGCAGTTTAAGATTTTCAGGCACAGACATTTAGTTTCAGTAGTGGAATCTACAGTTCTACACCACAACTTTCCATGGCAATCAGCAGCAGCTGAGATGGGTGCTGGAAAAACCTACAATGGCTCAGATCTAAGTATCTATCCCAGTAAGGTAGTATTGGCTCATCACTCAGCCCTCAGACCTGCCTTAAAAATAATTTTCTGCTTCTCTTACTGTCTGATTAATCACTTGATGTAGTTATGTCTCCTGCTATATCTCCCTTTTTCCCACGACTGAAGTCCATGGTTTAATTACCACCCACTGCCGCCTTAGTGATGCAAGAGCTGAGCAATATCCTCATATGAGCTACCAATACTATTTATTTCCATAATCAGATCCTTATTTCTATTTCATTATTTATGTGGACTCTTTTTGAATACTGCCATCTCTAGTGAAGGAACATCTTTGGATTGGTGGAATTCATGTTATTAAATCTTTTTTATCATCTTCAAGGAAAAAAAATAACTTTCAGATCATGTTTCCTTTTGGAAATACAATATTACAAACTCAACCGCAATTTTAAGTGTTAAAATAGAAGGCATTAGCCTTAGAAAGTTAATGAGATTAGCTTTTTCTAAAATAAGAAATTTCTGTTCTCCTGTGAAAGGTGGCATGTAAAGATTGACAGGGTAACAGAGTGGCTGCATGCTGAGTTGTATCTAACCTCTTAAACAGCATTTTTGTTGGTCAGCCACCTAAAGACTCTCAAGGACAGCTATATACCACAGCTGCCTTCTGCATAGACTGAAAGATAAAAGATGCAGCTTTTCCTACTGTGTTCCTCATTCAGAGGGGAAAATTTTCAAAGGTACTTAAATTTCAAGTTGGGTTTTAATACAAAAATGTGTGCAAAAAATACACGTCAAAAGACAAAAATGGCAGTTAACAACTTCAAATGCTATAAAATTAATTTTAGTGTAAATATTTTGATTTAGGATCCTATATTAACCATCTGCTATTTCTGATGGAAAAAAAGTCTGTCAACAATAAATGCAGGGTGCACTGCAATGCAGAACTCTAGAATAAGTGGGCGTTCTCCATAAAAAGCATTTTTGAGAAATATGCCAAGTCATATACTTAGGTCTAAGCTAAGCTTTATAAGCACTTAAATGTTGCTGCTCAGACAATGCCATACTTCTGGCACAATATTGCAAGGCCCACTGTCATAAAAGCATTAGTGAGTTTAGCATTTTAATTAGAAGTGAGGAAAAGAAGTGTCATTATATGCCTTGATTATTATTACTACCCTAATAACTCAAAGACTATTGTAACAATAAACAAATTCAGAAAAAGAAAGTGGCCAGTGTCTTTCTCTTACTTTGATAACATCTACTCCTATTGCTTGGGCATCTTGCCCTTGATAATGTCTTACAATTACCAGATACTAAATTATAGTCATCTTGTGATAAGACATTCTAAAAAAATATTCTGACAGTATAGGGATTTTCTGTTTGTTTCACTTGTGCTCTAAAGTACAGTAAGGAGACTGATCTTTCTGATTAAGAGGATGACACAGTCCCATGACTACATTAGCAAATTCCATCTACTTAAAGTTAACTCTAAGTGTCACATTACACTTGGAACAAAGAATGGGGTTTACAAAATAATAATCATACTAAGTGCCTAAACTATGGGGAGTGCATTTTAATAGGATAAGAATAATTACCTATTCAAAGAGAAAATGTTAGATAGGTCTGTTTTAAAAGTATACCTCATTCTCAAACAACAAACTGCTATTTACTTGCAAATGCACATCTTTAAATTACTTTAAAATCATTCCACTTCAACTAAAGGTCTTGGCTTTTTATATGAGATTTTCTACTAGATATCAAATTGCTATAAACAAATATCCTCTTCTTGATATTAGCTAACAGCTTTTATGTGATGGTTTCAGGACACTACTGGTTTTACACATGCCTGAAGAAACTGTCTCAAACTGGTTGTTTGTACAAGACCTTATTTTGATATTTTACATTACTGTCAATGTTTGACAGGGAGATACCAGACACTGCTGCAGCTTCGCCCTGGACAGCTTCATTAGATTGACTGGTGCTCTGTGATGAAGCATTACCATTCAGTGGGTCTGTATTCTGTGTTTCTTGCTGAGTATCGGTGAGATCTTTCTGGTTCGGATCAGAGTTAGTGCATTTTTCTGACTTGGATTCATCACTCAGAGGAGTGTCAGAAGAGACTACTTGTAGGACGATGGATCTGGGAGGACAGGTTGTACCATCGCTTCCCTGACTACTCTCATTTTGTATCCTTGTTGTCTCTTCCTGTAACTGTGCATCTGTGGAATTTCTGCTTTGGTCTTTTTCCTGTTCACCAACATTTTTCACAAGTTCTTCTACAAAGAGGGAACAAAATAAGTGAATTAGATAAGAAGGATATGTCACAATTGTTTGATTTCAGACTAGTGACTGATAGAGCTGCACATGAGAACACTGTGAACATCGAATTTCTGCATGAGGATGTATGCACTGGTGTGTCTAATATGGCTCAGATTCTGCTTCTGATTACACTATTGCAACAGAACCATAGTGGTCTGCTTAATGGTTTGATGTCTAATTAGTACCACTGTTTTTTTGGCCATAGTACAGAGCAGGTAGAATCATCAGACACACTCTAAGTTGAAGAATGGGAGCAGGAGGACCCCATGCTGCAGGCACATCCCCCAGCAGTGGTGTTTACCACCACAGGACTAGGAGGAGCAGAGCTCATCAGTTCTGCAACAGAGAAAGGCCCTGGAGGAGACCAGTTTGCTGGGGACAGGGGAGGCATCAGAACTGAAAGGAAGCCCTGAAAGAAGTTTGCCTATCAACCTGAAAAAGTCCAGAATGTCAGCTAATACAGAGCTTCAGATGGAACAAGTTATAGAGTGTTACACATGTGCAATCCAGTACTGGTGCCATTATGGATAGTGGCACATACAGAATGGGAAAGAAGAAATATGGGGGAAATTGTGCTTCAGGGTACAGCAGCTACAGGAGAAAATAATGTTTGTGGAAGGTTCTATTCCTTGCTCTATTGCAGAGACTTGGAAAATAGCACAAATGAAATGGCCCAGAGTAAAAGGAGATGGAACAGAGCAGCACATAGAAGTGGTACCAGAAGATGAAGAAAAGAGAGAATGGAAAACTTGTGATGGAAGGTGTAAAGTCTAATAAAAAAACCCCTGTACCATCTTCATAGAAGGTGTATTTCTCTTGCTATTAGATTCTCTGTTTTGTAAATTCAGATTTTACAAAATCTGTATACTACCATAGAAGATAAAACCCACTACCAATTTAAAAAATGAAATTGTTGCAGTTTGAACAATACCTGCTCAAAATAGCTGTGTGATATTTCTAATGTGGCTGTGCACACTGTAGTAAGAAAGGAAATCAAGCATTGAGATATTTGAGTTCAACTGGCAGGTCCCAGAAACTCTGGTCATGAGTGACCAGTTCAAATCCAAAACAAAGGTGATTGAATATGACAACCGAAAGATAGCCCAGTCTGTAAGCAAATTTCTACCACAGTTAGCATTTGGCATCTTCATCACCTTGCTTTTCTGAATCCAAAGAAAATTATCCCTGAACTACAATCTGGGCTGTGATGTGAATTGTTATGCCAGTTGCGGTTTGGTTTTTGTTTTTGTTTTTGGTTTTGTTTTTTTTTTTTAATTTCAGAGACCTTCTTCTTTTGGACTCCAAATCTTCTGAAACTTAGACAGGTACTCGTTTTCTACAGACTTCACTGCAGCTCTTATAAAGAACTGGTTGGGCTAAAGACATTAAGAAATATGTATATGCAACTTGAAGCAAATGTGATGTACAGTCAGATATGTTAATTAAAGCATCTGTCTCTCATAGTATAATCTACCCACCTAAGGGTTTTGTCCCAAGAACTGATTTATGTGCCATATTTGCCTCCATATGGCAGAGCTACAGCATTTTTCCTTAACTTTATAAAAAAAAGCTAAGGAATTTCCAAATAAGACACTATTTCAGGTGTTGTTCAGATGCAACCGTAACTTGAGGAAAGGAAAGCTGAACTATAATCACATGTAATACTGTAATATTAACTCAACTCATTATATGAAAGTGTTTTTTAATCTGGAAGCTGTTAAGAATAGGCAGTGTTTTTCCCACAGAATGGTCTTTTAGGACAATTCTAACCAAAATTTAGATTTGTCTTAATGTAACTGGGTGGCTGACCATTTTATTCTCATATTAGAAGTCTCAGAGTATTCATACAGGCAAACCCCACTATTATATTTTTAGTTGATAATGCTGAATTTCTAAGTTCAAAATTGCTTTCCTTCACTCCCTACCAAACTTAAACTGGCAAATGAAGATTAAGTTTAATCAGAAGAATGCTGATGGCCTGTTCTTAGCTTGTGTCATGCTAGTCTCTTATTTCTATGACTGCCCTTGAGATGACCTCAAGTATGTCTGCTTAATGAAACACAGCTAAACTCTAACTCAGGTCTATGCACATCTGATGGATGTAGCTTTGAAATGAATTTTCCCTGCATGAAGTTACATAATATACTAGTTAACAGTGATATCTATCGTTTTTTAACTGGTGATACGCTATTTATTCTTAAAGTCAGTAGAAAAGACTATGTGAGAAAAATACTATGTTTTTTCAAGTATGAAAACCACTGCAGAATTTTAAAATCTGTGAAGTTAAAGCTATTGTTAAACATTAGTCTTTTTATGCTGACAATCATATCTGTGACTACCAATCCAAGAGAGAGTTCCTCTGCCTCTAAGAGGCACACATTGCCATGTCCTGCCAGTGGTGGAAATGGGGTATCTTAAATGAATAATGTAACTTGGCATTTGCAACATTGATCATATTTACTGAGAGTAAAGAGAGGAATAAGATTAAACAACCTTCTTGGCCCTCTAGGAAACTGTCCTCTTTTTTGTTAGGCACTGAACACCTTAAGGATTATCAAATCCATTCAGATAAAGGTAGACAGAAGTGTGATGTGCACTGCAGTGAACTAAGCATATGTGTTATTGTTTCTACTGGTTTTGCTCCCTCTCTGTTTTAACTTTGTAAAAGTGCTAGAGACAGACCTGTTTACATATTTTCAACTGTTTGGTATTGTTTTTGTTACAAGAAGCCAAGTTTTATTCTGCAAAATTTGTGTGAGTTCATCTGTAAAACAAATGACTTCTCCTAACTGGTCTGTTAAGGGTGACTCAATCTTATCCCTCTCTTCTGTACTTCTGTGCTCTTTCTGAACTCCTGCCTTAAATCACAAGCCTTCATGAGAAGCAACAATGGTATTTGATATGTAAACACAGCAGAAGCAGTGTCTTTCTTCCCTTGTGTTTAGGCCAGGCTGTTGGCAAAATACCGTAAGGCATTGTGTTCTTTGAAAACCTGGCAGGAGTTGTAAGGCAATACCCAAATTTCAGACTAGATGAAAAAATCTGGTATTTAGTAATTTTGCATCTACAGAAAGTGCTTTAAGTAGTGAAGGTGACTTCTTCCCTCTGCCCTTTTCACCAGATACTACCTTTTTTCATTAAATCACTTTTTTTGTTTGGTTTGTTTGTTTGTTTGTTTTTGTTGGCTTTATAAGTCTCTGAAAACTGAAATGAGTTCTTTAAATTGTTTGCTGGAGTGAACGGGAGCTCTGAATTCCTGTCGGCCCAACAAAGGACTAAACTGTCTATGAAACACTAGAACTGTCACAGCTGAATCTCTAAGCCTCATAAAAAGTATTGCTTCCCCTCAGCTGCAGAAGTTCTGGTGAGTCTGCATTATCAACTACAACACTGATTTCCACCATGTTACTGCCTGTGTACGAAGCAACACATTCAGGACATGGTCTACTAAGTGATGAGGAAGCTTTTCTACATTTTGGTACATTTTCTTCTGTATATGTCCATTTCCTGGTCTTTCTGTAATAAGAAATAGAGCATTTAGTTACTATCACCTGCACAGTAGATACCTAGATACCTTTCTGTACAACTGCATCACTTGAGCATGAACTGATTTAAAAAGAGTGGAGAGGAAAAACACAAAAGCCGGGTGTAAACTGAACATCTCTAATCAGCTAATGGCAGTGACTGCCACAGTGATAAACATCAGTAAACCAAATGTCTGCTGAATCACATATTTTCATTGGCTATGTAGAAAACAAGATACAATAACTTACCCTTACAGAAAGACATAATGACACTGAAGAATTAAGAATTAGCAGATTACTGGATTAGAGAGGAAAGCTGTTCATCTTCACTAAGAATTAAATTATTTGAGGAATGTATAATGAAGAATGCTGCTGGATGACATGGACTCCCTGTGTATATTACCACAAAGTTTGATTCCTATGCTTGTCTGCCTTCTTTTTTACTGGAAACAAAATTCCAGAAGCAGTAACAGAAGTTCAAAATTGGGACAACACGTGAAGAAACTGCACCTTTCTAATTCACTTGTTCCCATATCAGCCATTTTAAAGAGAAGAGGAAGGGACCAGAAATAAGCATCAAAACTTTACAGAAAATGAGAGGACTGACCCTGGTGTCTCTGGGACTCCCAAGTAAGGTTAAAGACACGCCCAAGAGTTTTCAAACAACTATGATTTTTTTGCATCCAACCTGCATTTTTCAAACATGAGAATACATTTCAGTAAACCAACAGAGTTATTTAGACACTGATTCCTTTTGCTTTCAACTCCTCACACAAATTTCATCACAGATATAGGAGTATACAAAACCACTGCAAGCCACAAAATTCAGTGGCACCTCTTGTGTTCATTATGTAATATAGAAAATATAGCAAAGGCTTAATTAGCTATCAAAACTTTTTACTACAAGATTTGGTTACAAATAATTTGTGAGTTTATGATTTCCTGGGTGTCTATCTGCACTTTTTAGTTCTTTTTGGCTTTTTAGCTGTAAGCACAGGGGCTTGAATTCTGAGACTTTTGGGACAGGGGAAGGGGGGGACATGCTGCTTCAAGCATACTAGAGGGAAAAGGTCTTTAAAATCATGTAGTTTGTCACGTGCAGAGGTAGGCCAGCTCTCTGGTGTGTACTCCAGGGGGATATATCAGGTTCCATTACCAGGTTCTGTTATCATTCCTTAGTCTGTGATACACCAGGTACTATAAATACAAAATGTTTCTTGCTACTCTTGGCTCAACCTATTTATTGCACTTCCTCAGACCATGGTGAAAAATTCTCCTTTTTCCTACTTTTCTTGGTTAGCTCAAAAACTGCTTATGAACTAAATCTTTTAGCACCGCAATAAAAGTGTCACTGGTCCTATATGGGACTCCTTTAGCCTCCTGAAATTATTTTTCTGCAACAGATTAAAACAGTCCATTAGGGTAGATTTCATGTGCCAAACTGTCAGTCGGGTTCTGTGACTGTCACACACGTCCTCCCACAGCCCACACTTCCTAGCGGCTGCTAAATCACATTAACATGCTATCAGATCATCACTCTCAGATTTTTGCATTTCAGCAGCTGTTACTCTCTTCTTATTAGTGAGCCTGCAGAGGAAATCTTTCAGACAAAATGGAACCATGGAACTGAAGCCTGTGGTTATTGTGACTGAAAGTATGCAGGACTGAAAGTGCCTGAGGGGGGCCTGCAGGTACCATGCAGAAATCTTTCAGAAGACACATTTTTTATTCAAAGTTCCTGCTCATGGGGGGAAAAAAAACCCAACAAAAAACAACAAAAACAACAACAACAAAAAAAAACCCTGTTCTCTACTCCAGAGACACAGTAGTTGCCATTTTTTTTCTCATATTTTTACTATTAAAATTAAGCACAGGAAAGTGTGAGTACCTCATTCAGCCTCACATACTTTTCATCTCAGCCTGATGCAGTCAGTCATCCCAGACATACACCTTCAAGTGATGCAACACAGTCCACTGCCAAAAGGTGTTGAGAAGTTCTGTCACTAATCACTTTCCATACAAATAATGCAACCTTTGTTCAGGTCTTGTAACAGCTAATTCTTCAGAAGTGCTACATACAATGGGAACAACAAGTAACACTGCTGTTGTATTATTCTGAATGTGAACAGTGTTAGCATGGTTCAGTGATGGGCCCTTGGTCTGTATGCTGCGTTCCCTCGTGTTATTATATGACCTGAGGTGAGTGTCCTAAGATGTCTGTGCCTCTTTTTGCTCGACTGTTATGTGAAGATGATACTTATTTATTCCTGTAAGTTTATTTACAATGACACCTACTGAATAGATGATTACTAGTCCATACCCTGTAAGAGTACCTGAGCTTGCCAACAACTGACCGATTTGATAGTAGATCTTTAGAACATTTTTAGAGAACAAAATAAGCATGAAGGAATAAACATTGCAGGCATAAGGAACAGGCTTTTTTTTTTTTTTTATTAAACCATTGTCCTATAATTTCTATGTCCTAAGAACAGTATCATGAAGGATCTTACATATTTTTAATCTTTCTCAATAAATTGTATGTTTCTTACAGCTTTCTCAGTACCTCAGAAACTTCCAGATGTTAAAATTCATTCAGTAAATGTTTTCTCTAATGAAGAGAAAGAGATTTTCTCTGCCAGACTTATCTGAGCATCTTCACTGCCTATTTGCTACAACTACCACAGTTGCAAATAGTAGCAGCCATCAACATTATGCGTTGAAAAAGCAAAGGTCTGTTTTTCACTGTGTTAGGCTGAACAAAGACAGATTATCTAGTGATTAGGGGGTTGGAATATTAATTAAACATCAAGGATTTCAAATTAGAATCCCAGATGTTTGATCATTATGGTAATTCCCTGTTAACAGTATTCCCTGAAAGGCCTGAGAAACATTCCTCTAATTCTACAGTGGTGAAAGGTTGAGGACCCTTAGGCTACAGAGCACCAGCGCCTCTGCATCAATTATACAATACATGGCCTTTTTAGCAAATTGGAGCCATCTTATTCAGTGAGCCTTCTGTTAAGGAAGCTCTCAAACAGCTGCCTAGGTAGATAAACACTTTCCTTACTAACACAGGCTTTTCCAGAATAAACCACGCTGTTCCATAAACAAATTGCTTGCTCCAAATCAAGTCAACAACAGAGGCTATCTTTTCAGGGAGGGGTAGCAACACCATCTCCAGGAAAGCAGCCCTGTCAGCAACACTTCCAGTGTGTTATCTGTTCTGGACTGTCTGGGTATAGAGTTCAGATCATCTTCAGCCCATGCTCCAGCTGAACTGTCTCCCAGTCAGTGCCACGAGTAATCTTATCCTGAAAAGCTGAGAAGCTGGAATGAGTTCGAATCATTCTCAGAAAATTATATGTATTTCCACTAGGTTTTTTTCCATATTACTTGTGAATCTGTATTATTACATTTTATAGAGACAACTTCTGCTGAGCCTGTGAACTAATCTTGGAACAATGTCCAGTGTTCATGGAGCCCACCAACAACAATGCAGATACTTCTTTTAACAGCACAAGTACTGTTTGTGATAGTCAGCTCAAGAAGTGTGTTCGGAGATCTACACTAACAGTCAGGCTGCTTACTGCCATGGGCACACTGCCCTCATACATGGGAATTCCTCAGTGCACTCAACTCTTTGGCTTGTCATAAATTACCTAGCTAGGAACAGTGATAGCAATAACAACATTCCTGTCACCTAGGAGTCATTTATCCCTGATATTGCTTCCCTCAGTACATGTTCCTACTAATATATGAATAAAACACAACTTCATATATATGCCTAGAGAAACCTAAAGACTTTTCATTAAACAATAGAGTCAGAGACAATAATATGAGATCCAGGCAGGACGGAACAAATAATCTGAGGTTCAAGGTCTCAGGCTATTCACTTACAAGCTTAATCAAAATTGAGTGCAATCTGAAAGGTGGAAAGGGGATGTATTTCAACATTTGTCATTCTTTACTAGATGTTAATTTTGCAGTCTGATTAAGGATTTTCATCCTTTGTGGGGTGCAGCTTCAGAGCAGATATACTGCTGGTTTGGACCAATTGTGGAAGATTCCTTCTCCCATTATGTGAAAAGGAACTTATGTGCTACCTTAGATAGTGTGCTGTAGAGGGCTACATTCACTTAGTGAAAAAGTCTTTTTCAGCAGCCCTCAGTGTCCACATATGGAGTAAGTGCCCACACATTTCACTCCAAATGAATGGAAAATATATTAATTTCACAAAACCTATATAAACCCCCATAGCTTTTATTTAAAAAAAAAATAAAAATTACTGTTTGGTTACTAACAAAATATACATCTGTACTCAAAATTATTTGCACTATTCACAAGGTTTCTCTAGATTCTAATCAGGCACCCTGAAGGTCTCCATGCCATGCTCTAGTCAACCAGAGTTGTTGCTGCAAGTATTCTCTTTGTGAGTGCAGTTTTCTGTAACCTTTTTCTTTGTTCTCACAAATGTTTTGCAAAACAGACTCAACCACAATCACACAGAGTCAATATTGTTCATCAAGCTCTGGCCTCAATACCAACTATTTCTACTTACCCATCAGTTTTCCTAAAGTACATTCTACTGTAATTCCATAACTGTTCAGGAAATACTTAGACATACTTAATTAGTCAAGTTGATGGAAGAAAAGAAGGCCATCCTAGAATATGAACAACCACAATGGCAAGAAAGACCATGGAGTCTTGAACATTAATAGATCTGTTTTTCACAGTAAAAAGCATGTCCAGAGTTTCCTGGATCTTGCTGTGCCTCACATTAATATTGACTGTATAAAGAAACAATCATTTAACCAGAAGAATTCTTAAATCTCTTACTGTGAGAATCTTTGTATTTCGAATGGCTGTCAAGAACCCAGTAAAACCGGGCTAAATATATCAGTAATTTAAAGAGAAATACAAAGCACTGGAAATGAAGGGGAAATTATCTCTCTGATAGCACTGTTCACCTCCAAAACAATATACAAAAAACCTGACATACCAAAATCAAACTGATTAGTTACATGTCACTGTAAATGGCAAACTTACAGATAGCAAGTTCTCCATTCTTCCATATTGAAGGACCTTGTATGTAGATAGCTGAGGGCTGCTTGATCTGTGAAGGCTGTAGCTAAATGGTCTTGGGCACCCTGATGGTCTGTTATTACTACTGATCATTGCAAACTAACAGCTTTGTCCATTTGACCAGTCAGTATTAGGTGGACAATCAATCATATGAAGCTGCTCATGAAGAAGAGACAATATTAGTTAAATCTCCTCCTCATCTGCCCCTTCTACCTTTCAAGTCATTGTCACAGTAGATGTATGGAAGTTGTTCTTGATATTCTCCTAATGAGAATATTCACCTGCAATTTAGCACTGCTCAGCAGTATTTTTCTGTCTTGTCTGACACCTCTTTAAGAAAAAAATGCTGCTTTGGATGATGGGATGAAAAACAAGGCCGTCACTGGATTCCAGGATACCATTCCCTGCAGTGAGTATCAGGTTGTGTACAAGAGAGACCAGCAGTGAAATGCTATATAGAAATATTCCAGGTGCTTACTCAGAAACAAAACAGACTGTGGACAAAATATTCCCAAATGGCATTCACTTAACCTGGATCAAGGTTATAAATTGTGTTCAACAATTATCACAAATCATTTCACTCAGATAAGTGTAACTCCAGACAATTTTCAGGTATGGTTTATGAACTACAATGCTTGATATAGGTTTGGCTTTATTATTAGCTGTCAATCAGCAGATGAAGAGTCATTTTTTGCCTTATTTGTGTCTAATACGTGCTGTGATTACTTAAATCTTTAGATCCACTGGGTCATTTAAATAATTGCCTACAGCATAGTCCCAAGAGGCCTGCAATATTGAATTTTGTTCCACAGAGTGGGGAACAAACAGTATTTCTAATAGGAAAGTATAACTTTTATGTTTCTTGAGAAATGTGGCAGCACATAGTACTTTGAATTGTTGATTTTGGCATTTAAAGCAGATATCAGTATCAGTTATGATTCAGTGTGCACTAATACACATTTCTAAACCAGACTTCTAAAGATAAGTTGAGTGGCACAGAGACATACTGTACAGGCTATAAGATTTCCCCTCATACCCTGACCACTAGCATCTCTTTATGCCTTCTGGGAGAGCAAAACAGGACCATCTAAACAAATATTAAGACGTAAAATATATGAATACAAGACAACTATGTATTTTTATAGGTTGTAGGAAATTAAAAAATGAAAGTAGGGGAGATCTTTGATAGTATCCTAGAAAAACACTCTACCTTAGTATATCATACCTTCTACTGCTAATTCTTTCCATCTTTCTTTGTTTGCTTGAATGATCTTCATCAAGTTGTCCTTAAAGCTCATTAGGTCTACCGTTGCTAAAGAATTTTCTGTGTGAGTCCCTCCATCACTTGTACTTTTAAAACTGGGTCGTCTTTGTGCTTCAGCATTGCTTACTGCTCCCAAACTATTTTGGCTGCAGAAGGGAAAAAAACCCTAAACTATGAACACAGTCAGGCAATTTTAATAATACACAAACAATTTGAATCAAATTCCTCAGGATTTACATGCACTCACTAACTCAAAATAATAGTTTTCACCAAAGAATGTCTAAGATACGAGACTTTTCATCAACTCATGAGGCTGTAACCTATGAGAAATTCTTACCAACCTTTTTCCAGGGAATTCCTGAAAAAAATGTAACAGCTGAAAATACATTACTTGTAGTTGGTTCGTGAAAGAATGTTTATGTAGCCATTCTGGAGCAGCTTCTTATCTGGGCTTTTGAATAGTGAACAGTATCTTTGGGGTTCACAGGAAAGACATCTGACATCTGAATAGTTATTGGTTGTCACATTTTAAAAAAAGCAGGATACAAAAGTATGTGACAGGTAATTAGGTTTAGCTTCAGCTGAAAATACTTTTCAAGATACATGCATTCAAGTATAGTCAAAGCAGGATTTAGTACAATGGCTTTAAAATCCACTTAAGGGCCACTATAGCTACTTTACATGTAAGTAAACTAGAAGTCAAATTGATTATTTGTATGTGAATACAGAGATACATGTAAAGGTGGGAAAAAAGAACAACCTATCTTCTTTTTCTTAGGATTAAAAAAATCAAATCTATCAAACAAAGCCTTGTTCAAGCAATCATATCATACCAGGTTTTGTTTACTCAATTATGCTTCATAGTTTATGTCATTAGTACCAAAGACAGATGTTAATATTCATACAAATGTTTTTCTATTAATCAGAAAATATAATTGCAGTGAACATATCAGTAAGAATTGTATAGGAGTTAATTGTAATTTTCATGTGCTCTAGAGACGTTGAATGGGATAGAATGGAAAGAATAGGCTATAATTCTAATGTTGTCCAGGTACCACAGCGAATGTCACACCACACACTGATGGCGTCCACCAAGTAGCATTTGTGAAACTCTGATGGCTCAGAGATTTCTGTATGATACAGGCTCTCTACTCTCTTTCTAAGTATAGCTCTTGATTCCATACTAAGAAAAAAATCCCTTTAACCTCCACCTTACGTGAGGAAGCTTTGCTGGATCATAAGCCTTTATCTGCCTACCAGTCTGTCATGATTATCAACCAAAAGTGAAGCCTGGAGCTACTAATGATTTGTACCTGCTAATCGCTCATTTGTGAAGAAGTGAGCAGGTAAACAAATTTGTTATCAATAGTGCCTTAGTTTTGAACTGCTCCCCACAATGCTAACACTGTTATAAATACCTACTTCTATCAACTTTTACTTACTTCTAGTAAATGAAATACTCATAAACTCATGATCAGAAAAGAGCTAGGTCATCATCTAAATAATGCACAGCAGATGAAAAATTGCCCTGCAGAATGATCATATTAGTAGCTTCAGTGAAAGCTCAAATTACAGTTTTAAAATTAAAAGAATGCAGTAACAGAGGCAACATTTGTAAAAGCAGCAGGTGTTTATTGAGCAATGCTTTCAGTGTGGACTCACACAAATAGCATTGTCTCTCATAGTTAGTTTCATAGACAACTTATTTCATGATGCAAAAATCAAGAGCTTGATGGGCAACATCCCCACATTTCACTTATTCTGTGTTTAGATTTCTCAAGTGAAATGTAAGTGGAATACATTTGTGTCCAGTGTATATATCAAACAATACTAATATCAAAAGGTGAAGAAGGAAATTGACCTACTCCATAATAAAAACCAGAAAAAAAACCTGAAACCACCTTCACCACCTCCACTCCTAATTGTTTCTTAGAAAGAATGACTTTTTGTACTGTCAATTAAAATTATACTGAAAAAGACTCAAGATAAGAGAACTAGGAGCTTCAATAATCTATTGCAAAGACTAGTCGAAGGAAAATATTATTAGATACGATGTAGAAAATTAGCTTAATATTTTATACGTTTGTATTCTGCTCATTATTGTGTATTTTGTCCTTTTATATGCATGATCATGTAGTCAATGGAGTAATAGTATATTGCAAATAAAACATAACACCACACGGTGGCAATACTGCACAGCTATTTATGTTACTTTTCCAACTGTTAAAATAATTGTGTTAATTCTGAGAATGACATAATTATGTCAGTTTATGTTAGTTCAATAACTAAGCAGCGTATTCATACCTGGGTGTCCCAAATGCAAGACTTCCAGATTTTGATGCTTCCTCTATAAGAGGCATAACAATTTTCTCCATTGAGTCCGTAAGAAGAGAAAATGTTGGTTCTACTATGAAATCAATGAAACCTAAAGAAGAAAAAGAGAAAATCAGATTTTACATTCCCATAGCTCTTAAATATAAAAATAAATACGTAATAGCAGGTTGATTTTCTGTCTGTAGTCCCGATTCAATGTACTAGATACCTCTGGTATAATCTTGAAGAAAAAAAAAAACACAACACCAAAATCACCTGAAGTTATATAGGTCTAACTAGATACTAATAATTATAGCTTTTAATTTCCTTTTTCTTCTAAAATTTATGCACTGCAGAACACACCTACCATTTGAAATCAATATTAATTATTGAATAGAAGAGAAGATACCATTGAGCCAGGAGCCTAGAAGTCATACACTCTCTCTTTTACCATTTGGAGTTTCTTGACAAGTAGTTAATATTTCAAGCTGCTGTTTATTATTCTGTGGAGGTAAAGTGTTACTTCACAGTGTGTAGGAGTGTTCTGTCAAATCAGTGAAGAGAAGTAATATCCTTAGGAGAGCATTCATCCCACAGTGCTGGGATGTCAGCTCTGAACAATGTCTTTTACATTTTAAAGTGCTCATCAAGGTATAGAATGACACAGTGAGAGAATGAAGCATTATTCTCTGCTGAGCACTTAACATGAAAAAAAAAAAAAAGATCCAAAACATGAGTTAGCAATGGATTTCCAGATGTCTTCATACTGTAACCATCTAAGACAGCAAAAAGGTGAGCTGCAACAGTGCTTTAGCCTAGGATCCAGCTTCCCTCCTGCAGTAGGTATGGCTCTCAAGCACATTGCCTTTCAAGTCATAATGAAATGAAATAAAGGACATTTTGAGTGACAAGATCAGACAAGATGCTTCAATTCAGTTGGGGTCATGTCCTGTACTTTGGTTAATCCCTCTCCTACCCCTCCTTGATACCACATATGCTGAAATTACCTCATGTGCTTTTGAGACTAGCACATTTCTGCTGGAAGAGCATATGAGTTTGGTGAATAGATAGGTGCAAAGAAAATACCTTTTTACATGATGGAATTTGGAATATGTAACATTTTAAATGGGTATAAGAAATGTCCACGTGATTTTACATGCTCCTATACATACAAGAAAAACACAACTTGACATTACCTATTTGGGACTGAGCTACCAAAGTAGACTTGCGGTCACAGAGTGGGGAAAATTGAAGACCTAAAGCAGCCTCCTTGTCCCCCTGCAAACAAAAATGTTTAATATTATAAGCATGCATTTGTTGGACATAAAGACAAATGAATGTGATCATTCTTAGTATTTATTCAGCAGGTTACTTTGTTCACTTATATTCCTAAATAAAAACAAGCCACAGGCAAAAAAAATCTCATTGCTTATTTTTAAATTTTCAGGAAAAGTAAAGGTCAAAATTCTAATTTACATTTGATAGTTTTTATATAAAGGTACTTATTGCAAGCAAATTCTCCTAAAAAGGAAGATATCTACCATGAGATTATACAAATACGAAGTCCTTCAATATTCATAGTTTAGTCCTTTGAATCCAAGATGTAATGAGATTTGAGATATTTAGACATGTTTGTAATGGTATGACAATGCTAAATGTTTCCTTCTATTACATTGCTTTATCCAACATATAAAATTTCTTCACTTGATTTACATGGGTCCAGGGCACAATCTGACTTGAACTCATTCTCACTAGCAGGCACATCTCTCTGCCACTGAAGCCATAAAAAAGCACAAGCTCAATTTCATTACAAAGGTGATTTGTACAATCTAGTTCTGAAAATATTTTCAGAACTTCTTTCAAGCAAAATGACTCTACATACTACATTAGTCATGGACAGTGCTGTTTCATGATCATTCAGTGGGGAGCAGAACATGAACATACCATTTTCCCAAGATTTCATGAGAAGCTGATGCATGAAGGGATAGTATCAACCTTCCTTAGTTTTTTTATCATGTATCACTGAACTAGATTTGGGAAAACTTCGGAACTATAATACCAATAAAAGCACTTCAGCCACAGGAATAGTTATAGCTCACATATTGTCTTTCATGTGGAAGTGGATAGTTTTATCATTATGTCCTCTAAATTTTACACCCAAGTGTTCATAATTTAACTTCAGAGTGTAGAAGAACACATGAACACTTACTATTCGGAGCAATGCTAGTGGTATCTCCATGTAAATGCAGGAGCTAAATCATGTTATAAAATAAACTGAGGTAGTTCTAACAATTTCTGTTGAATAAAGGATTTCTAAAGCAATAATGATTTGGTAATCTTCCCTTAACTAGGTATTAAAAAAAGATAATTCCACACTAGCAAATAATCAGTTAGAATTTATTTTTCAAGTAGCTCTTTACCCCAGCTTTGACCTACTTTGCAATTAATGTAATACATAATTAATACTTAAATGTCTTATAATATAAATTATAATAATGGGCACAGCACTGATATTTAAATTGATCATTAGAATTTAATGAGATTTAAAATCAAGATGAAGATGAAAACAATAAAAAGAATTCTCTTCCCGGTTGCTGAACATATTGGACAAATTCTCTTTTTGTGCTTTTGGATGTATTCAGACTGAGGCAGAACGTTACAGGAGCTATGATACTACTTTGAGTGACTTGAACTATGTATTTCTTTATTTTTAAGGTTTTGAGATGGGTAGGTGTATTTCTACTTTAAGCAAGTATCTCAGACTTTTGGTGGCATTACAACACACTTTCTGTAGTTCTTGCTTTTTAACTTAAAGCATTGTTTGGCTTTTTCCTTCAAGTTAACTAGCACATATTTTAACTGTTATATGAGTTAAAGTTTTTTGCCTAGGTGAATGTTCATTTTTTACTGGTGCTCACTACTGCTTGTTAAAGCATTGGTTTTGCACCATCAGTTTCAGACACTGCTGCTTTTTTCATGTAAGGCAGTAAAAATAGCTGAATTGCTATCTTTAAAGAAAAGAAGGAATTAGTGGGGTTTGCATACATTTGGACCAGTTCATCTTAGCTAACACAGATCTGAAAATCCCAGAGAATTCCACCACACACTTTCAGATCAACAGATCAGAGGACGCACAACCAAGCCAGTGCATCTAGAAGCAGGAGACCTGCACTGCTCAGTGCATTTATATATGTACAGTTACTTCATCACACTTTAAATGTGTTGGAACTACTCCACATATGCTGTTCTTGTGGTACTTATAAAGATGGATTCAGTTCCTTGCACACTCCACTACAGCCTGAAAGACTTCTACATTTTATAATGCTGAGCTGTAGACATAGATACATGATAATTTTATTCTATTGTTAAATGCCTTCTCAAGTCTTTGAGCAGCTTATTTGGTAACCAGTTACTTTTCCTAATGAAAGGATAAAGGAATAACTAAAACATTTTGATCCTGTGTACTCAATGATGAACAACCAGTGTGGTACTGTTCATTGCTAATGCTACATCCACATGACTGGATACGTTGCTTCACTGTCCCATGGGCTCTGCCTAGTCTGTCTTTATGTGTCTAAAATTTTTTTACAGTTGGTCATTTCTGACCTTTTCAGGTAATATAAATCTGGGGTAATCTGTTCCTCCTTTATCCCCTTAAGTTCAAAATCCTCATCATTTCCATTTACAGAAGCAGACACAAATTCATGACTCTGCTCATTATTCCCACAAAACTCAGTCCATTTATTATTTAGATTGAGGCATCAGCTCTCCAAACTATCTCCCCAGTGCAAAGCCCAGAGTCAAGGATGGCCTGATTCTCCCCACTGAGAATTCATACAAAGAACCTATAGGAACTGAGTAAGAACTCTCTAGGGCAGATGGGCTTAACAGCTTCCTGGTTTAACATACTGACTTTTTTATTCTCTGACTCTTTTTCCAGTGTGACCCATCTGATTTGCAGATGTTGTCTATATACCAAGATAATGACAATGAAGTTGAGCAAGACATAAATTGTTCTGTTATCTGTATTAACCAGTTTTAAAGCCTCTGTATAACTGTAGAAACTGTAATACATAAACTGGATTTCAGTTACCAATTTTCCTTCACTACACATTATGTTAAAAATATGCATGGTCACAAATATTCATTATAGGGAGAGTATTCCCTCTTTGGAGAAATCTGTTTTTTCACCTGCTGAGGTGAGCAAATAAATGGTAGCAGTGATGCCAGCATGGCCTGGGCTTTGTCTTTTAATTCATTATCTACAGAAATGAAAAGACTCACATAAAGGTGTGTCTTTATTTTTGTTTTAGGATATATGACCACAGCATTAACAGGAGGATAACAGCTAATCTTTGGCTTTGGATGAGGCTGTTACGAAAGAAAAACCTTCAGATCTATGTGGCATATGCATGTCAAGTACTGACAAGGGAAAAAAAAAATTTGGCTTTCTGAAATGTGAAATGGAGACAACTTTTTGCCTTCTTTGCTGAATATGAATTCTTCCTATTTTCAAGGCTCTCATCCTACCCTGCTAGTGCTTTTTTTAACTCAAAGCATATATAAATCTCTGTCTACAGAATGAAAACAGCTTGACAACTTATATTATAATTGAAAGGAAAAAAAATGCTACAACACTCAGAATCCTGGTATCAGCCAAAAAAGATATAGAGGTATAACAATATCATCTTATTCATGCACATAAAAGTTGAATTAATGTCAGTGGTATGTATGAAGAGTAAGGAATATATACTACTGACTATGCTTGTCAATCACAACCAACAGCATCCTTGCTGGTAGACTTATCAAAAGATTTAATTGTGTAACCATTGCTTCTTGAACCAGATTTATTAAAAGATTTTTAAAATGGCACCTGTCGAAAAAATTCTTCCATCAGGGCCATGGTCCACCGGTAGTGCAGTTCCCAGGATTTTGCTGGATGGCTTATGTCTGCTGCATGTAGAATCAAAGACATGGCTTTGGCTTTGTCTACCCTGTCAATTCAAGGACATGCTCCAATTATCTCAAAACAAAAGCAACTATTTAAATTCTTTTCTTGTACATAAGCTCATTGAAAGACCATAGACAATGAACAGAACTGAAAATAACCTACCCCTCTGTCTGCTGTAGAGTATGTCGCATTGTTTTAATTTGTTGAAAATGACCCGACATATCTGTAGACAAGACCATTTCAATGACCAAGCTACGCAACTCCCTAAGAACAATTAAAAGCAAAATGATTGATTACAATTCATTTATTCTACGTGTGGTACATTTGTTTAAGCAGTACTTGTTAATTTATAACTTTCTAAACAACATCACGGGGTTTATTACATTTTAAAAACCATTTAAATAAATTATTAACAACCTGAACATTGTATTCTAACAGGATTCTGTGAAAGCAATGTACTTCAGAAAACGCACTCTGCATCTCAGAGTCACACTGTTTTGTAATTCCTCTTTTCTAATGTATAAACTAAAATTACATGCCGTTCTGTCACCCATTATAAGCCTTTCCTTATTTTTCCGGCAGTAGAGTATTAAAAAACCCAGTTGGTCTCTGCACTTACCAACACACAAGGGGATATATTTGTGTCTTTTATTATTGCCCTCATATTAGCGCAGAATAGGTATAACACTAAACCTAGGAAGAAGGCTGTGGAAATACTCAGAAGAGCAAGAGATCTGAAGCACTATCAACATTATACCAATATATGAACATTATGACAAACTACCCTTAATCTCAAAAATACCTTAATGTCTATTTCATGAATCAGAACAAGTTTGGGATTTATAATTTAGCTATATTTTTGTATTATGGTCAGAGATGTTGCCTTGTCCATCAGTTTTCTATTAAAAGAGTATGAAAATAGTAAAACACGAATCATGTAAGAAAGTGTATTAATTCCGGTTGCATATGAAATCACATTAATTTTGTCAACTGATTTGGAAAATAATTACTGATTTGGAAAATTCTGTTTCCTTCATGTAAAGGATTATATATAGACCATGTAGGTGTCTGCTGGTCTTTATTTACATGTTTTTTAAATGATCTAGGAGGATGTATGTGCAAGTGTTGCTTATATGTATATGAGGCACAATTCACCACATTAATTCTTTGGTTATATAGCATATCTCTTCATGAGCACAACCCTCAATCTTAAGGATGTCCAATTATCAATTACAACAACAGAATCCTACTTTAGTCATGCTCAATGATGTTTCATACTGTATTCATATTTTTGATTTACTTAACAATGCAGTTTTTTCAAAGGACTGTTTTAAAGAGGTTAATTTTCTTTAAGGCTGTTAGAATAGCGTGTTATAAAAACCATCAAGACTACTTTTGAGCCAAATTAATTGCATATTTAAGCTCATACTTCTCATTGATTTTTGTATATTTATTCCTGATTCATTTTAATGTAACTGGATAAAGACTCAATCCTCTCACTTCTACTCAATAATATGCAGAATGTGTGCTCAGAAAAAGCCTTACGTTATCTGATCTCAGAAAAAGATACTAATTAATTTGATTCCCAAATGTTCTTTCTCCACATTGCTTTGAAACTGTACCCTTCTACAGAAGTTCTCCCAAACAGTAGTTCTTCATACCACAGTAACCTTCCCTAAGCTCAAAATATCCATTACTCCTTCCAGAGCCAAAGTTTCTTCCTGTAATTTGAACTCTTAAAATAGCCTACACAGGGGAAGCCTGGTTGGTGTTTTTTATTATTTTTAAGTACTGGTATTGAGTTTGATTGTCATAGTAGGTCTTACCTCCAGTCATCTTTGGTTAAATTTGCCAGGATGTTCATCTCTTCTTCTTGCATGAGTCTATAAGCAGCACTTACATGATGATTTTCAAGAACAGAACGATCATTGTACAATATCGCAACGTCAGACCTAGTGTTATAAAAAAGGCAGAATTTGCAATAGCATCCTGATGATGGCACTGGGGAAGGTAGGCCTGTGTATTCTCTGTGAGAACTATTGACTATACCAAACTATGTTCATTTACGTCTCTTGTATCAAATACTGATAAAGTTTCCATCCTAAATTCATAAATACCATTGTATATACTCTTTGTGGGAAAGTCATATCTTTAAACATATAATAATGTTGTTTTAGTTATATAACGGTGACAAAAATTTGTGAGGAGATCTTTGAGCTTCCTTACTGTAAACAGGATGGCAGAGCAACAGAAATGCTTTAATTAGGCAAGTCAAGAATACTCTTTGACAATACCACCATTTAAAAGACAATTCATTCACCACCAGAGGGGGCTCTATACAGAGCATGAGTATTAGAAGTACAACCCCTGTGCTGAGAGAGATCTGCTTTGGCCAATGTTGGTCATAATTGGAAGGAGTTTTAAATAATAAAGTACTAAAACCCTTCATTTTCATATGTTTTAAACGGATACCATCTTTTGTCAGAAAAACAGCTAAACCTTGAACCTTAGAACAATGGAATGAAAGAGATACTAAGCTGAAATTTGATCGCATTCAAGTGTTTTCTCAAGACATAACCTTACCATAATGCTAGCACCTTCAACAGTAGCCCTTTCATCTTAATTAAAGACTAATCTACAGTACTAAAATTACATGTAGATTTTCACAAATTTTGATGAAGTATGGATGTATCATACTTAGCTTCCAATTTTGATCTGACTTGCTAAGCAACTTCAGGTCTTTCCTCTCTGCTACACTTCTTTTTGGATAAAACTATTTCTGTTTCAATTTGGTCAGCTGGAGAGTCTGTGCTAGAGGAAAGGTGTGATGAGTTAGCAGAGCAGTTTACTGTGACATTAGTAAGGTAATCTCTTGTTCTGCTGAGCAATACTGTGTCACCACCCACATGTATGGTATGGTAACCTATCTAAATAGTGAATGTTTACATCTATAAACCTACTAAAATCATAGGAAAAAAGGTGATTTTGCAATCACATATGCTTACGAAGCACATTTTGATCCACATAGCTATTTAGGGCTATTTTTTAGCACTGTTTTAAACAGTCATAAGATTTATTGTGACTATGACAGCCATTTCATCAGCTTTTCTCAGGCAAAAGAAGCCTGGAATCATGGTCCTGGGATGCCACATGAGGGAATAATGAGCCCCATCACAAACCAAATACCTGTTTGCAAGTAAACACAAATAAATTCCAAAGGCTAACAGCTTAATTAATTTTCCACTTCTTCAACATTTCAGAGCAAAAAGGTAAGGACAAAAATAGAAAAGTAACATAAACTTGAAACTACAAAGTGAAGTTTATTTTTAGCTGACTATGCTGAGGGAGAAAAGAATTATGTCTTTATTTCAGCTGCAGATCTAAAATTTGTTCATTATTGAAGGCCACATCTCAGGGCACGAGTATGTTACAGATTTAATTTAAATGTAGCCATTGGGAACTTCATCTGTATTGGTGAGTGCAAGGATGGTCCTGTTCAAAGTAGTAGCATTTTATAGCACAGAGCTCTTTTGTTAGAATATGCCAGTGCTTTGCTGAATTTTTCTTTTCAAGAGTAGGTAAAGTGGACTTGTCAACTTTACTAAAAATAAAGTATAGCCTAGCATAAGAGAAGATGTTTTGTAATTTGTTAAGTATCAGATGTACCATTTATCACCCAGTAATGGATTGGTCAGTGATTTTCCTTTGAGAAGTTGAAAATATTTTAAGGTAGAGAGGTATATGCTGTTCTTCCAAACCAGAGGCTAGGATGATATGCTGCACCTGCATGAGAATACAGTTAGCCTGACTCTCACACTAGATTCCTTTTTAAATTTATTTTTCATAAATACTGCAGATGCTGTCACAACATGCCAGGAGAGGACTCGTAGTAGGTATTTCTAAGGCCGTACTTGAAGGTTTCTCCCTCTGTACTAGGACAGAGGTAAGTTTAACACACAGCTTGAAATAAAATGTAGCACCTGAAATAAGTGCAGACACATTGCTGAAAATTAAATGGTATTTCTCTGTTGACCCTGTGGAAGAAATTTTTGAGTCGAAAGTATCAGAATTTAAGTGAGCAAATAGAGGGTGAGAGGTCTTCAAGTTTGTGTCTGAATCTTTTTGAAATCTCTCTTTAAATACAATTTCAAACACTATGGATCTAACTCCTTATTTTTCCACTGTTTTTGTTCACATGAGAAGTCCCATTAACTTTGCAGAGGTCAAGGAAGCAATTTGTAAAATCAGGAATGACCTGGCTACCCCTTGGCTGTCTCACTAAGAGGTACGAAACAGTTCAAACCAACGTTTGAACTTTGTCTTCCAGAGAAGACAATTAAGAAAATACTTTGCTTACCTTGTCTGAATATGAAAATTGTTTGTGGTCCCAGTATGTTCATAATCATGGATGGCAGCTGCAAAGATCATTGCTAGAATTTCCAGTTCCGTGAGCCAGTGCTGGTAAACAAAAAACAAATCTTAGTCATAATTCCTATAATAGCCTAACTCACATTAAAAAATAGAATACTAGAAATGTTTTGCATTACTTTCAACTTAAGTAAACTTTACTCTTGTCCTATTCCAGGTAACTATATAACCATAACTCTTCAGTATTATAAAGTAAAATAACTCCTTGTACTTATGATTTCTCTAAGATGAAATTAACACCCTTATGGTCACCAGAAAAGTTAAGTATTGGCAGCCAAAAATAAAAGAAGTCATTACAATCCTTACATGGTATATTTTGTAGCTAGTTTGAGCAGGAACTATCTAATCTGCCAGCCCATACATGGCGCTTGCCACTTTGTGATATATTAATTTAAAAACTCGATATGAAGTTAAGGTTATAATTTGTCTTTAGTGAACCATATACTTAGTTCATAATAAATTCTATGTACAAGATCAGCACTAACTATATTTTACCAGGGCCCACAAAATTTGGTCCATGGGAGATTTTTCTGTTCTAAATTTTATTATACTTTGTACTAATGCAAACAAGGGTGCATAAGGCTATGATAGAGTTACACAGAACAAAAGGTAATACAGGTCACATATAAAAAATAATGCAGACCCTAAAGTTTTGTGCACTTTTATAGCTTTTGCTAACTGTTCTGTATCACTCAGTTTGTAAAATAACCTCTATTATTATATCTTTCAGGTTCTATTTCTTGAATGATAAATCAACCTGGAGGAGAAAATTTACTCCATCTAAAAATGGGGGCAGAAAAATCATATGATAATTAACCCCCGCAGTCATAGGACTGATTAAGCCAAATGTCAGTCAAGCATTTCCACACATATTTCAGGGTTTTATTTTTGTGTAGAAGTAAGTTTCTGTACTAAAGGATCAAAGAATGATCTCATCCTTGTGCACCCATATATGCACGTACATGTATATGAATGGATATAAGATGTATAAGGTGCCAGAAGTAGTAAAAGCTGAGAATAGTAGTCTTTCAGAGAAGAAAGAAAACAGTCAAGATTACTAAGTAATGTGAGAATAATAAAAGAGGTCATTCAGTGACCTAAAACAAGACTTCTGAGGAACAACAAGTACTGGCTGTTAGTGAAGCAGTATGGATTAAAAAAGGTCACAACAGAGGAATGAAAATGTACTGTAAGCAGTTCTAAAAATGGAAACAATGACCTTCATCGTATTGTGTGTCACAAGAAACCAGGCCATGACCGGTCCTGGCTTTCACAATGTTTTCAACATACCAAATAGAATAGAAACACAGAAATTATTAGTAACTAGAGCTAAACACAAACTTTTTCTTTAAGATGCCTTTTCAAAGATCTGCATTTTTAGTCACTAAAATAATTGTTAGACAATGCATTTATAAGAGCATTCCTTACATACAATATCTATGGGCTACACAGAAACTTCATATGGTACTACACGACAGCAAGTATGCCAGAGATTGTAGCTGTACAGTCAAAATTCAGATCACTGTTCAACTAAGAGAATCAGAGAACCACTTTAGCTAAACGATTTCTAAGCAAGTAAGAGAAAGCTCTTAGAGAGACAGTTAAACAAGTGTTTTCTTCAAAGTGACAGGGAAATAGATGTATCTTGGAGGTCTCCAAGACTGCAAAGAACTGGAACCTGCTTCCCTCCTGGAAGACATTATGCCATGCAGGTCTAACACATACTGGGAAAGATCTCTTCTATTGAGGGATGTTTTCCAATATTATAAATGGTTTACAAGTAAATAGATGAATTTCAACTATTCATGAGCTCTGGTTCAAACTATTGTTTTAAACAATGATGGATTAAAAAAAAAATTAAGAAAGGGAGTCTCACACTGCACTTATTGACAGTAAAGACTTTTTTCCTCTAGCTTGAGCAATACAGGTACGTGGGAGGAGAAAAGGGATGGTGGGAAGATGATCGATGACTCAAAAGTTCTTTACAAGATGTACAAGATGGGACCTGGATTCTCAAATCTTTATAGAGATAAAGACATTGTAAATGCAAGCTTGAGTTATATATTTCAGTCATATCATCTGGGATTTAATCTCTTGGGAAGTTTAATAGACTGTGTGCCATCTGTGATATCTAACTTTCTAACATATTGATCTGAGGTGGCCAGATCTTGTCTTTTAAGACAGACAGTAACTTTTGGAAAATACGATGATCATTTTCTTTCTTTAACTACAATTCTGAATTATTCTTCACTGGAATCTCTCTAAAGGTTTGTGGAGAAGCATAAACTATGACCAACTATTAGCTCGAGAACTTCAAATTGTTATTCAGTAGGTTTCTGTGGGGTTAACCAGGCAACAGGAAAAAAACCTGATAAGTTAAACAGAACATTTGCATGATACTGATGGGTTCTCAAACTGCAAATGACATTTGGGACAGAAATACTTTGCAAGCTGCAGAATCACTAGGCCTTCTTTCAAACACACTTATTTCTATAAACGTTCCTTCTGCCTGGCAAGCTACATCTGTTTGAAAGCACTCTTGACTAAGTGTTGTCCTAGTTAGATATCTTTCCAAGAACTTCCTAATGTCAGAATTCAGCTATCAAAATGTGAATATTTAAAACCTGGCCTAACTTTGTAGGAATATTTTGTAACAGCACTGCAACATTAATGAGATTTTATGGCAATAAGGTCTAAGCTTCTCTGAAAATAGTTGTCCAAATCATGTCGAAGTGCATTTAAAAGTTTAATATGCTAATATTGTAAAACTTGAGTTGGAGAGGCCTTTCTCATTCTCATGTGCACCTGGTGGAATAAGATATTTAAATATGAAACAGGTTCCTTTATTCAGTGTTCAGAGATACAGAAAGTGTGTTGCATCAATGGCTAAACATCTCAAATTTACTAGGACAGCTCTGGAAGTTTCAACCTTGTCCTGGCATCACAAAGAAAATGCTATTATCTTTTTTGAAGGCAGAGGGGCATGGATATTATGGGCCAAAGGGATGTTTCTAATGTATAGTATCTATATGTATCCCGTTTGTACCACAAAGGGATTTCCCCCCACTTAAAGTTGCTGATTCAAGTGTATAACTGCAACAGAGACATGTCTCATGATCTAATCTCTTCGTGTTTTTTCTTTTATTAAAGTATTATTTTGATATATGTATATAGTATATAAATGCATATATATATAGTTGTATATAACAACGTTGGTTTGGAGTCATCTTGGCAAGAGCTGTCTAGCCTATGCTTCAGTCTGATGTGGATGTCCTTTCTTAAGAAAACATTTCAGTCTGAGAAGGAATCTTAGCTGGTAACATCTTCAGGCTTCACCCTGCAAGTAATATTGTATTAAAATGTAGCTTTAAAAACTTGATGCTTAGAAGCAAAACACTTCCTTCAAACACTAGAATCAAACCCCACAATGCCTAGAGACTTGTTCATGCCTCCACTGAAGCCTTCAGTGAGAAGAGGCTTAACAGAAGTGAATGACTGTCAATTATTGTGTATATATTGGTGTCAATTATTGTGTATCTATATAAAGCACAAACAACTAGAATCAGCCCTAAAATTTTCTTTTCCAAAAGTCTTTTGGAATTGTTTCATGGCTCTGCAAACAGAAATCAGACACACTATCATAACTTCCCACCTTTTTTTTTTTTTTTTAACAAATGCATTCATAGTGAAGACAGATCATGAAAAGACCATTGACAGAGATGGCCGTTTTCTTTCAGTCAGTATTGTATCTAGCAAGCTGATAGTAAGAAGACTCCCACTGATGGTACTAAATCTAAGATATGTGTTTAAGGTAAAAATGTTTGCACAAACTCGCTTCAGCTCCAAAAGCAAATACTAAAAAATATAGTGATATTGCAACAGTGCAAGGCACATGCACTCTCCTGCCACATGTATAGGCACATACAGTATGCAAGAGCCATCCTAAATAAGGGTATAAACCAAAGGAAGCGCAGATGCAGAGTAATTGAGTAAACATGCACTGATTCAGTATCTCTTTCAATGGACAGGACCTCAGCAGATACTAAAGCTTCCCTGCCTGATCACACCTCCCAGGCTCTGATGTGAAAGCGAAAAATTCTCACCTGCCCACTCCTGCAAATAGATCTCTTTTAGTATGATATATAATACCAAGCCCAGGCACAGAAAAGCAAAAAGGATGTAAGGAGGACTTTTTTATCCCTTTTCCCTCCACATCAGGAGTGTTCCAGCCTAGAAGAACTGTTAAAATGACATAAAGTTCCCTGCCTGAATGGCAGTTTGGAATCTCTTTCTGCACAGTTTTCAAGGGAGCTTTTTCCTGAAGAAAAGACACATGTATGTTTTTATCCAAAACAGTGGAGTTGAAGAAAAGAAGAAAATTGATCTTTGAAGTATTTCTTACCATGATACCAGTATGAATCATTATGTAATGCACAGTTTGAGTAACATCAGCTGCATGGATCAAATTGTGATATGGATTTTTGTATTTGCTGTAACCAACTTCAAGAGCTTCAGCAAATGAAATAAGATTTGGAACAGGGATCTAGAGCGAAGGAAAAATTGAAATAAATTTTCTCTTCCTGCAGCAGCTGCAAAGTTAATCATGCAATAAAATAAACCACAAAAAATATACCACAGAACTTAGTTAACAAACGACAAAAGAAAAATTTTAAATGTAAAGGTCTAATATCTTCCATGCATCAGGAAATCTTCACCCAATTCTTCTAGATTTTTACATACACCATGCACAGCATATTATGCCTAGTGTACAAGGGACTGCAGAGCTATCAACTGAATAGTTTTCAAGGCATGTCTGTCAGTACCAGCAATGCATAGATTGCTCATATAATAAAGGCTTGACAGAAAGGAGTCTAACAATAACATTATTTCCTTTTTTTTACCAGCCCTACCTTGCCTGAGACAAGGTTTCCTCAAATCTGATAGCATGATTTCCCTTCCTTCCCTTCCTCCAGACCATGTATGGAGTACAGGTACTATCTAGTACCATTTATTTTCCCATTGTGCTGGTTCTGGCTCAGGTAGAGTTAACTTTTTTTCATGGTAGCTGGTATGGGGCCATGTTTTGGATTTGTGCTGGAAACAGTATTGATAGTACAGTGATGTTTTAGTTACTGCTAAGCCGAGCTTACACAGAGTCATGGCCTTTTCTGCTCCTCATAATTCCCAGCCAGCAAGTAGGCTGAGGATGCATAGGAAATTGGGAGGGGACACAGCTGGGACAGCTGTCCCCAACTGACTAAAGGGATATTCCAGACCATATGATGTCACACTCAGCAATAAAACTAGTGGCAAAGTTGGTGGGAAGGCTGATGTTTGGGGACTGGCTGGGCATCAGTCTGTTGCTGATGAGCAGTTGTTTTCATTTGCGTCATGAGACTTTCCTGAGTTTTATTTCTTTCTCTTTGTTATTTTCCTTTTCATTACAGTGTTGTGGTGTTTTGTTTTGTTTTGTTTTTAATTGTAATTATTAAACTCTTATCTCATCCCACAAGTTTTCTCACTTCTACTCCTCCAATTCTCTTCCCCCCATCCTTCTGGGGGTGGGAAGTGAATGAGTGGCTTTGTGATGCTTAGTTGCTGGCTGGGCTTAAACCAAAATACTCATATAATGAAATGACATTTTGCTGAAGATTTTTTTTCTTTATTTAAAAGCCCTTCAAGGTAAACAGTGGGACTAAGAATGGGCTTAAACCCGCTGAGCCAGTAATGTTGTGTGCTTTCTGTGTTGTTAATGGTAGCCCTGGTGTGGTCTGACTTCAAGCACCAAGAGCTTCAAGGGAAAAGCTTGCTGGGAAAAGATGAGTCTGGGTTAACCGTTAAAAATTAAATATTCAAACCCACTTCAGGGTGAGGCAGCCTCTTCTAAAGGAGCATGGAATTTTGCAATGGAGAGATTTTGAAACTATAATGAAACTTTCATTCAGTACCACTATAATGATAAATTTGACTTTTTGATACATTTTTTATCTCAGACTTTCAAATCTGGCTATATGTACTCCATATTGTATTGCAACACCCTGCAAACACCATGGAAAAGCAGCCTGCAAGTTGGTTAGGAGAGGAAGGTTCAGCTGAAATCCCTGCACAGTGATGGGCAACATACTGTGATCTAGACCATGCGAAAGTACTTAGGACAAAACAGTTTTCTGCCTTATTAGGAACCTTTGTTCCATGAGCTGGGACACTGTACAGCTGAGTAAATAGGCTGTATACATAATCTCTTTATTTAATGCTTACAGCATTTAGCTGCTCACTAGAAACATCCCATCCCAAACTGATCTGACACAAGGTCTACATAGCTTTCCATCACATTTTTTAGATTGCAGAAAAATTTGTGTGCTGTGGGTGAAGTTCCATTTGGTATTGGAATTATTGGAATATTACAATATTCAATTTGCCATTTTCTTTATAATTCTGCACTGCATTGTACAATAAATACACATTCCTTGGCTTTCATGTATTTAAAATTTTACATACTTATTTTTGCATGCATATTTTTATTTGTGACTAGCTTCTGACCTTGAAACGGCTCATAAGGTCGTATCGGGTAAACAGCTCATACATCATGAATTTCAGACTGTGCTCTCCACTTGCTTCGTTTAGGGCAAATACATCAAAAGACCATTTATCAACATCCTGTAGATGAGGGGGAAAAAAAAAAGCAAACTATAAAATTTCCATCTGTAGCTTTCCAGTTAATCACTGGAAAGATTTTCTTTTTTTTTTTTTTTTTGAGGGGAGGGGGAGAGTTTGGTGTTTTTTTATTGTCCAGATCTTTCAAACTCCTACTTTAGATAACAGATTAATAACTATTTCAATATTAATGATGAAAACAGTTATGCCAGTTATGATTAAAATACTTGTGGTATGACCTATGTGACTTTGTATGTTTCGAATCAAAGGTCTTCATCTTTCAGATTTAACTTTCTGCATACAAATTGTCTATAGAACCTAGTGGAGCTAATGTGAATATTCATCCTTTAAACAGGCTATTATGCAATGTTATTAACACCATAGCCATATAGGAATTTTATAATAATAAAGCAGTGTTTGACTTTCAGGGGAAAAGGCGAGGTACTACATTCTCAAGAAATACCATTTTTTAATTGTATACATAGCCACAGGAACTTTACTACTATAAAAGATCACCTTTTGGGTGAACTACAGGAATGCCTTAAATTCACAGCAAATACACTACTAGTTTCATATACTGGAGCTTTTTTTGTAAGCTCTATCCCAATAATGCTCCTTTTTCTTTCCTAAAAAGGAAACAAATGCTGCTGTCTGAGATTCTGATTAGCATACCACTGGGAGATGAGCAAATATGTCTCACATTTCTATAAAAATTCTATACAAATTTCATCCTATTGCTCTAATAACATCTAAATGAAATCACAACTAATCAGTGAAATAATAAACAGAATCATATGCTATTTCTGAATTTTTTAACTGTTAATTTCTCTGTTCTATGTCCTCAATTCTGTAGTACTGACTATGGCTAGGGTATGTTCAGTAGAAAAACATATTCATTTCATCCTAAAAGTCACCAAGCATACCAAACATGTACAAATATATTCAAATTCCACAATGATTAAACTTATTTCACCTTAAATGTTGCTATCACTTCTGCTGGGTAAGCCAAACCAACCATGCTAGAAGTTTTTCGGTACATCCTAAAAGTAAAGATAAAGTATTAAGGAATAGCACTCCTTTAAAAAGTACTGGAACAATTTTCACCTTTCACAGTTTGTGAAATAACACTTCTTATGAACTTACGAGAAAAGCCCCTCTGTGCGTATATTACTCTTTTACGTTAGTGCAGTCCTTGCTGCATTTTTGTGTAAAATTTTCAAAGCTATAAAGTTCATTCCCCAAATTTTCCAAAGTCCAGGAGATTTCATTACAAAATTTAGAGGTTTCACCTAGATTTCTGTGTAGAAAAACAGAGTGACAGCAGAAACTGAAACCTCAATTCAAAGATGTGCTTCAAGTTCATCCCACCTATTAAGTGATCTTCAATGACAGGCACTGTGGTTAAATGCAGTACTTGCTGTAAGAAGAAAACAAAGCTCTCACCTTTCTACAAAAATCCCAGCCTGTACAGCATGCACAATGCTTCGGAATTTGGGCTTTTCTTCAGGTCTCCTCTTCACTATTCCCATTTCCCTTGTGAATGTAGAAGCTAACCAGTCCCGCACTTCCAGCGGGACCGAATCCGATTGGATGTCAGAGAGTTCATCCTCAGTGTCCAGAAGCTTCCTACAAAAAAAGGTTAATACGAAGTAACCAAGAAGATGGCAGACTGAAGCAAAAACAGTATGGAAAGGTGAACAGCTAACCGAACTTAATTTAACAGGAGTAGAGGTTGCCTGTAGAACCGACTTAGTACATCACTAAGTGTCTTCTCTGGTAGACATACTGAGGCCACTGGGAAGGTGGGCACAGCAGGTATCTTCCCTCTCTCCTGATGTTCACATTTCAGAAGGTAAGATACTCAAATGAAAGGTATTCCAGTGAAGGCGTGAAAAGATATTTCTATAAAAATTTCACAGCTATGGTGGATTGAAGTGTAATCAGTGAGTTATAAAATCCCGAGGAGATATCTAAAACAGTGTTTGACGCAAACACCCATAGAAAGAGGGGTTGTTGCTATAATTGACAACAGCAGTGGTTCATCTGATGAGTCCTCCAAAACAGTAAAAAAATTGTATTGATACTTACAGGCAAAGCAAATAATATTGCATAGCAATGTTATGGTGAATGCATTTCAGTGAGCACCCTATATATATGGTCATCATGTTATTCCAGTGCAATAAAATTATTAAAGAGAATTAATTCATTCTGGGTGGAGATCTGTATTCCTATTGAAGGCAGAGAAACAAAATCACAGCAGTATAGATATACAAGATTGGATTGCAAGCCCGCTGTCACAGTTCTTAGTTGTTCAAAAACTTAGAAAGGTTATGTATATCTCTTGCAAAATAAAGAAAACTATTAAAAACAAACTCCACTTCAACAAAATCAAACTGGAGGACAACAGTTTATTTAGAAGAAACATGTATGAGTACAATTGCTCAAAACAGGCTCAACACTTCAGTTCTACACTTCTATAAACATACCAGATATAGGAACACAATCTTTTTCTTGCTGTTATTTGCCCATATCACTCAGTCTGCTAGGATTTTCCAAGAATCAAATCCCTTATTTAGTCAGGTAAGTTTTCCTTCATGCAATTATGCAAGAAACCCCAGTCAGGATGACCCAAACATATGTAAACCATGCCACCCTTTTAAAATGTTTTGTAAAGTGGCACCAAGGAATTGCAGGCATTATTTGATTACATAGATTTATTTGTCTAGTGCTGTTTTTCTGAAACTGCTCAAGTTTGCATGAATTGGACACAAAGGAATGATGGACAAAGTATTTTGAATAGTTAAGACTTGGGCCTCTTCTCCTGATTTAACAGGATTCCTAGGAAATACATTTGGTGGGAATGTGGCTAAGAGCATTTACAAATGGGTTTTTGGGAGAGGAAAAATATCACTTTTCCTTTTTCATGTTGTTACCTCTGCTGCTATTTTCTCTTTCAACTCTTGGCACAACTCTGTTGAGTCTTTCCCCTATTTGTGCACTCTCTCATATTTATTCAGTGGCTCTTTCATAACTTTCACTTTCTCTGTTTCTCTTCTTCAGTGATTTCAAAACCTTGACTAATCCAGGTCTTTTCTGACATAGACAGGAATTGAGCAACAGCGTGAATGATTAAGAATAGTCAGAATACAGTATAGTTCAAAGCATTCCCCATGTAAATCTATTACTATCTGAGGGATTATAGGAAGATGTCTAGTAGGAAGCATGATGCCAGAAGTGTGATACAAATTATTGGTGAACAGTGAGTGCAGTATATTTGTGTTTATCTGCCCTATTCACAGTTTCAGCAGCTCACCTGTCTAGCAGCATTAAAAAAAAAAAAAAAAAAAGAAGAAGAAAAAAATTCCATAAAATGCCCCCAACACCACCACTTGTTCCTGAAAGAACAGCAGAAATATTCCTATTTTCTTAAGGAGATAGAATTATCATACCAGGAAGGCTCTTTAACACAGAGTGCAAGAGGAGCAGAATGGACAAGAATGATGAGATTTTTCTGACAATGGGACACAGGCCAAAAAATCAGTAATTTATTTCAGAGGAGCAGGACTTCTGTAAAGGAAAGGATTTGGGCAAACTGTCTTACAAAACTGAAAGCTGAAAGGCTAGAAATTGTTTTTATTCTCTAAATTAAAAATTATGCTATAGTCCATTTAAATCCCTCCTAGTCCCACATTGTTATTGAATATTCCTGGAGATTTATATTTCTGATGAATATATGACATTTGTATAATATCAGTATAATCAGGAATAAACCTTACAAACCCTAAAACATCTTTTGTAACTATTGCAACTGTTGGAGTTGGAATAGTTGAAATTATTCCAGCAATAAAAGGACCATGGGCACTCAGCTGCCTCAGAGCACACAGCAGGGGTATTCCGCATCACCTGTGCAGCATGAACCAGAGCTCTACATCAGTTTGCTGTAGTCTGATGCAGATCTGAATTTGGCACCAAGTCCCAATACAGATACAAGCTGCTTGAATACAAATTATGGCTAGCAAGACACTGTAGTTTCTCTAACCTCTTTAGCCATTTATCTTGAAAATAGGAGGACCATTCAGTTTGCAAATGATAGTAGTAGGAGTTACTTTATGAAGACAGGGCGGAGAAAATCCCGTTTCTTTAACCAGCAATTTCCATGAGACCACTGCTCTCTGATGAGAGGTGATTGAACAACATGCTATGGTTCCTAATTAAATTGCACTTGTAAGTGTAATCCTTTGTAACTACAAGTTCTTCTAGATCCTTCATCACGTAATCTTAGTAATTTCTCAGAAAAAATTAGCTTCTTTCAGAAGTCTAACCGAAACAACATTTAGGGAAGGGAAACGAGGACTAGTCATTCACCTCATAACTATTTTCCACACTTCCCTGACCTTTTGAAGAATAGGATTTATATTGGAGAAAATTACTCATGGCATAGGCATTGCTAGAAATGGCCTTTGAATAAATTCTCTAATGACTGCCGTTCTTCTGTAATTACAGTGACAGGGTGCATATATAGGTCTATGCATCTGAATAAATGGATGGTTGGATATATAATTTGATGGTACTTTTTTATTTAGGAAGGAAAATAAATAAGGTTATATATTGCACAACACAAACTATGCTTAACTAACACAAATTCTTAGAATCCAATATAAATTTAATAGTTCGTAACTTTTGTCAACTTCTAATCATCTATTTATACCTTGATTATAAAATATATTATTCCATTATATTCCCATGGTTGTGCATATATATGTATATATACAACATACTGTGGATTCTGTGAAATACATCAAATTGTTCATGGTTTACTCACTGACTGTGAAAACACTTCTTTAAAATAACCCAAATACAGGAAATGTATACACTGAGACATAAAAATATCAAACTGTTTTTACCAGTAATTTTACTATTTACAAAATGCATATACATATTTTTTACTATATGTAGCAAAAAGAATCTTCAGCAGAAGTATCAGTACTTGTACACACTAACCAGAAGTATTAACAGTACTTCAGCATTATCTTACAGTAATAGCTGAAATTTTCACCCAACAAGAACCAGTTTTTCATTGACCACCACTGTATTTCTTTATATGGATTTTGTTCTTTTTATGTCAAACCATTTTGCATCTTGTTTGCTGGCCCCTACTCTATTGACTGCAATGAAGATCATTGAGGATGGTTAAGGGACTTGACCATCTCCCCTGTGAAGAAAGACTGAGAGAACTGGGGCTGTTTAATCCTCAGAACACTGTGAGGAGGTCTTATTAATGCCTATTAATAAGGGTGGGTGTTAAATGGAAGGAGCCAACCTCTTTTCTGTAGTGCCCAGTGATAGGACAAGGAATAACAGGTATAAACTTGAGCATAGAAAGGTCCACCTCCACATGAGGATAACCTTCTTTACTGTGAGGGTGATGGAACACTGGAACAGGCTGCCCAGAGAGGTTGTGCAGTCTTCTTCTCTGGACACTTTTAAATCCTGCCTGGATCTGTTCCTGTGTGGCCTGCTGTCCTGGTTTGGGTGAGAACAGAGCTGGTTCTAGGTGATCCTGCTTTGGCAGGGAGGTTGGACTCATCTCCAGAGGTCCCTTCCAATCCCTAACATTCTATGATTCTATGAATACATATAGTATTCACAGAATACTATATGTATTCACAGAATACTAATATAGTAAATCATAGAGCCCTGAGGTGCCTGTCCTTCTTGCTGTTACTACTTCTGTTGCTCAGAACTTAACTGCAACTAAGGCTGACATTACTCTGATGCAATCACTGAGCACTGGTATATCATAATTTCTTAGAATAAATTCTACAATACAACATCGTTTATAGTTACTGAGGGAAAATACCCCATAATAGTCCAAAGTGTTTATTCAGAATACTGTTTATTCAGAATTCCCGAGTGTTTAAACTGCTGTTTTATTTACATCTACTTAGAACTGACATCTTTCAAAAGCTTCAGTAAAATCAGTGAATCAGTAGGAAGTTACTGGTGTTCAGTTTTGCCTAATGGAAGGCATTATCACCCAGATAAATGGAAAATATTGAAAAATTCTGTGTTCTGTAATTCTACTGTTATGTAGACTTCCTGCTCTAACTTGCCACTTTATGAATCACAAGTGAATAGATTAATTATTATTATAGGTGATTATTCAGGATGCCTTTAAATTAAAAAAAGGAAAGGAGAAATAGTATCAGATGAAAGGGTCAAAACAAGATTGAATTTCCTAACAAATATTACAGGGTTTTTTTGCAAGAATTTACAATATAATTTGTAATTGTAAATTGTAAAATGTAATTTGTAAATTGCAATATAATTTTGCAACATTTTTCAATATGAAACTTTTACACAGGTTCAGAAATGCCATTGGATAAATTAATGAGCAAAATAACAAGCAACCATAACTGTGAAACACAAAGCTAGAGCCTCTGGCTTAGAAAATATTTGGAGTGGAGTGACTGCAAGATCCATAGCCCCATTGTCTAAATCAACCACACTGAAGATCAGACATGGCAGGCATTTGTTTTCTATTTTAAAGCTACATAGATGTTCTACAAAGTCAGCCTTAAACTAGAACTCTACTGAGGCCAGTCCCATCCAACTGTGAGGCAGGAATTCCAATATCCTAGTTGAATTAAATAAATGTTAATAGGCACACACACTTTATTTTTTTCTTCCCTAAAGCTAAGCAACACCTAAAAATCCTAATAAACAAAACAAAAGAGCTCTAACACAATGTGCCAAAGAAAGTATTTTTTTTCAATATGAAGTCAGAATTTCAGGGTTACATACACTTATTTTGCTCATGTATCATTAGTCTATTAAGTAGAAGCAATATGATGAAGAGATATGTGTAGGAAGGAGAGGGGGAGGCATGGTTTTTTTAATTCTATTAGTTCCATGAGTGGAACTCCCATTGACAGCTGTGAGAATAAGTAAGATATGGCCCTTGGCATTTCAGCTTAGAAATCAATTAATACTGCAGTCATAGTAACTAATAACATGATCTTCTCAAGGTACTGTCTTTTGCCAAGAATAATCTTTCAAAATTCAAGTAGTGATAATTTCTAGCTCTCTTTTCATTTAATCAGAATTTTAAATATAATAATGGACTAGTCAGAAGTATATTTCTTTTCCCTTAGGAATGTATCAGATGTACTATGGAGGTGAAGAAAGAGAGAAAAGAAAATTAAAAAAAAAAAAAGTATATAATGGCTATGGAGAAAAAAAAATACATCTGTACCGATCAGTCATGCTACCTAACAGAGATGGTGAAAGATTTCTAGAGGAGGAATTCAGGAGGTGGTAATAGCTCTTTAGTATTTAGTGAATTAATCAAGCTAATGATCAACCCCTGAAGAGTGAATTGATCAAAGTCCTCTTCTAGGTCTAGAATGCAGAAGGCAAAGAATTTATAGTCCAAACAGCCAATTCACATTTTTATAAATCATTTGTGTTCTAGTGCCTCACTATTTTCCCAAATGAGCATGAATCAATATATTCAATCAATAATTACATCCTCTATCATCCGCTACAATTTCCACTAACATCTACTAAAAGATTCTCTTGACTCCCACTGAGGATAAAGAAATTGCAAAAATGGTTAAGGTGCATTTTTAGTAGAGAAAGGTCTTTCTAAAGGAAATGATGAATTTATGACATTCAGGTCAGGATATTCATGATTAAAAAATATGATTTTTCAGGATTACAGATGTGAGCTAACATTTTCCTTTAGATATTCAGCTGCTTTATTGTGGTATTCAGGAAGGACAAGGACTAACTCAGAGTACCACCCATAAATAAATTAACAGCAATAACTTTGGAAAAGTGATGCAGGCCATTTATTAAATATCCTAACGGAAGAGTTTTAGTCAGAGTTTTGCAGATTTTCACTGATTTTAAGTGTCTTTTTTATATAACTTTGCTGTTGCAAGCTTTCCTCTCAGATAAAAAAAATTAGTTTATTACAAAAGATTTTAAAGGCTTATTTTAGCTTTTATAAGGGTGGAATATAATGAATTAATGTCAACACAGTAAGCTTTTTCTCAATAGCAGCTTTTACAGAAGTATCATTTAATGGATGAAATGAATGATTTACTTCAAATGGTACCTTTCTTGCTGACAAAGCTACTTCAAGCAAAGCACATTTAAGCATGGGTTGTCTGTGGAGTACAGCAATACACACACAGAGTAAACTTGAATGAATATTCAAGACTATGATATAAATTCATGCTTAAATAATTGCCATTTCCAACCTTTCATCAATTAAATCAGCTCAGAGAAGAACCATATAGACCATGTTTTTCATCTGGTAAATAATTACCAAATAGGGCATACAATTCCACTTGTTTTATCATTGTATCATTAGATGGATTATTTTCTTTAATATTCCCAAATTTTTTCAAAAAAGCTAATTTTGAGGAGAAATACTGTCTAGATGCTTCAAGATAAATTACATCGTTTACCAAATGCCCCACTGTTCTGTGAATGAAACACTTAGTTACATTCATATATAAATGAACAAATTAATCTGTTAACTAACAAATGAATCTATTCCTTATCTGACTGTAGAGATATGTAAGAGGGTTTTATTTCAGATGATATTGAAGTCTGCCTCCTAGATATGTGGGGAAAAAGAGAATAACACAGATGGGATCCAGTTTTAGGCAGTTGGTTGCAGCCGAGGTCTTCCTCTGCTTGAATATGTAAGAAATGGGGCAGTAAATTCATCAGGACAAAATCCAAGGCTCAAACATGGTCTTAAAACAGAAAGCATGGGTATTGTTACGTGAGTTGCAGAAACTCTGTACTGAAGCTTTGGTCCTAAGCCTGCAATACTTTGCACCTTGTAGAACCAGGCATCATTAATTTTTTTATCCTATAGCCAGGAACTAATATATCCTGCAAAGCATGCAACTTCATTCTGAGACTTCATTAGTAACAGTAATCTGTACTCTGATGATTTTTTCACTGCTTTACTTGGTGTAGTAATTGTTACTGCTCTATACTAGTGCAATTACTTTTATGCATACAGCAATTCACATGTAAGAATCTTACTGAAGTCATCTGAACTTTGCTATGTATAAAAGTGCACGTTCAGGCTCAGAATGAATGGGCCATTCTGCTTACAATCTAAACTATTATTTCTAATATACTAAAGAATTCAGTTAACTCATTTACAGATCCCCAACAGTAGTAGCTCTGTGCAGGACAAAGAATCTGTATTTTTTTTTTTTGTGGGAATGAGGACAAATTTAACCACACAAGCTAATTCCAGCCTCCATTGCCATTTGACTCAATACACTGCTTTTGTTCCTTAGGGACTGGCTTCCCAGAAGCTGAAGAGACCTTCTTTGTGTGCTTATCTTTAAATGTTTCAGTGGAGATTTAGACTTCATACTATTTAAAGTGTGATTTTTTTTATTTTTTTTTTTTTTTCCCAGTTTGCCATGCAAGAGTTTACTGGTGGTGACTACAGCCTCTCTGTGCACACAATAAATATCTTAATTTTTAAAGGAGAAGCATCAAAATTTAAAACAGCACTATACAGAATATTGTCCAACTAAGAAGTGGAGGGTTAGCCTATATTTTTTGCATGAATATTACACAAAGACCACCAGGCTGAAAAAATGCATGAGTCTGAATTTCATGGAAACTGTATTAGTCCAAGGAAGAGAAATTAAAATCAAAATAGAACACTGTAAACCAAAATAAATTGTATGGAATGCAAAAGGCAAACCACTAAAAATGAGAGAATAAAAGTTGAAAAGCAGGTTTCATTAAATTAATTTAATTTTTAAGTATTACTTTTAGCATAAGTAACATGAGCAAGAAAATTTGTTTTATATGTCTACACACATATACTTTAGAAATAAAGGTATAGGTATGGAAAGATACACATAAAGCATATTCTTAATGTATATTTATATAAGGAATGGTACCATAATTTGGTAGGTTTACAAACTTTGAGGTTACTTTGGAGAACAGACATATTCAATAAATTAGAACAAACCAAGATACCTGTTTCAGGTATTTCCTTTATGACTTAGTATGCTGAAAAATCAGAACATTCTGCAAAATACTGGATGCAATAAATATATAAAGTTAGACATTGTTGTGCATTGAGCTATGGAAAAGCAGAACCTTTATCCATACGCTGAAGTAGAATTTTTGAACATGAATAGTCACCATTACGAGGTCATAATGCCCCTATGATTAAGAAAATAGCCTAGGGACTATGAAAATCTCCTGAGCTGCTATAAAATTGTATATGTTTATTTTCATTTGGGCAGTTTAATAATACTGACATCAAGTATTATGAGGGCAATTAGCAAATTTAAAGATTTGCTTACAGCAAAAAATAATGTACCCATTTCTGCCAATGTCTATGTATTTTAAGGTGCAACAGTTTTCTGTGTATAAAATGTCTGTTATTTGTCTTGATGCTCCCACACAGAGCCAGTAAGACTGGATTTCCCATTTTAACAATACTATTCATTCCCACAGAGGCTGCTTCTGTTTAGAAACTAAGTATGAGGTGTTAGAAAGCAACCCTACAGAAAAGGACTCGGGGGTGCTGGTGGACCAGAAGCTGAACATGAGCAGGCAGTGCGTGCTTGCAGCCCAGAAGGCCAATCGCATCCTGGGCTGCATCAAAAGTGTGTGGCCAACAGTTGGAGAAAGGTGATTCTGCCACTCTACTCTGCTGTGGTGAGTCCTCACCTGGAGTACTGCGTCCAGCTCTGGAGCTGTCAACACAAGAAGGACGTGGACCTGATGGAGTGGGTCCAGCAAAGAGCCATGAAAATGATCAGAGGGCTGGAACACCTCTCCTGCAAAGGTAGGCTGAGGAAGCTGGGGTTGTTCAGGCTGGAGAAGAGAAGGCTCCGGGGACACCTAATAGCAACCTTCCAGTACCTGAAGGGGGCCTACAAGAAGGTGGGAAAGGGACTGTTTATGAAGGCCTGTAGTGAAAGGACAAGGGGCAATGGTTTTAAACTAGAGTAGATTTAGATTGGATGTTAGAAACAAGTTCTTTATCATGAGGGTGGTGGAACACTGGAACAGGTGGCCCAGGGAGGCAGTTGAGGCCCCATCACTGGAGATATTCAAGATGAGGTTCGATGAGGCTCTGAGTAACCTGCTCTAGTTGAGGATGTCCCTGCTTATTGCAGTGGTGTTGGACTAGATGACCTCTAGAGGTCCCTTCCAGCCCAAACCATCCTATTCTATAAATCTCACATTATTTTCATTGTCATGGTGCTACTACTCAGAAAAAGTACGAGTACTACACCCATTTAATCACATTGTTTGGGAGGTGTATCAAAGGAATAATCAGTGGTTTCTGTCCTTATTACCTATGCAGCTGTGACACAAATCCCACAGTTATTAATGTAAAACACACTCTTAAGCTCTGACCATTGGTGGTGATGCAGTATCTGGTAATACAGGGAAGAGAGGATTGCAATCTTCCAAAGCTTCCCGAGTGCATGAGATGTGCCAACAGAATTTATGTTTAGAACAAGTTCTGAAAAATGAAATTTCATGACCTCTATTGTAGTAATGCCACCCCAAAGAAAAGTTTGTTGATCTTTTCTTATAGCAGTCTCCCTAAGCACCTGCACCAATTTAACTACAAATACAACTATAAACTAATGTAAATCCACAAATCATCTCTTCATTCAATATAAAACAAATTTGATTAAGTCAGCAGTAAAACTGATATAAATATATCCACAATGACATATTAACTACCAATATTTTCAAATATTTAATTTAAATTCATTCAGTTTTCTAACAATGCTCAGCTCCCCTGGAAGTCAGTCACACAGGATGGTTTGCCCAAGTCTGATCAGTTAAGCTTAACTTAATTGAATCGGTAAACATCTTCATAACACATATGGGCCCTTTTGAAGTTGCTGAGGTTCCTAAAGCTTTTTAAGTTGTGTATTTAACTTGGGATCACTAGCAATATTTTTGAAAGTGTCCCTAAGAACTGTATTGTGGCTGGGAGGCTCTTCAGGAAAGTCCTCCCAGTTAACACAGTTTTGTTTGCTTTTTATAGATTTGGATATGTATGTACTCTAAGAGCAGGACACCAGTATAAGTGATCCTGCCAACCTAGTCTGTAATATAATCTCCATAAAATGGACCACTGGTACCAGCTTCATTTGCTTTTGTTTTCATTCTTCTGTTTTCAAATGGGTAGGCTTCCTAGTGCCTAACAGAACATGATTCAAATTCCTGACTGGCAAGCTTTGGTGTGTGAATCACACACATCAGAAGAAAAGAAACAGGAAAAAGTTAGAGCAGCACTTCAAGCACCATATAAAATATGGAGATTTGCAAGGGGGAGGGGACAGAGAAATAGAGAGTTTGGTCCGTGAAATAATCAGTACGATGGCAGACTTCTTAAATGTAGTATGGAACATACAGTACATGCTCCAGCAGCACTGAAGAACAGAGACACCTGGCAGACATTTTTACAAGACCATTCTGCTTAAAAAAAAAAAAATAGATGCCAGCACACAGAAATAATAACTGTAAATTACCTTGTTAATTTCAGTATAGTACATATCTTAAAATTATTTCAAGAAGCCAAATACTTGGAACAGCTAATTTAATTGGAGTCAATCCACATTAAATATGATTGCCAGTAGTATTGCCAGTAACAATAATCATAAAGAAAGCATCAAACATTATAAAATAAATCACAGCTTTCCATGAATTTATGTATTTACAGGCCAGATTATAATATCCTGACTCATGTCTGTAAGCCTTTAATTCCAAAACAGACCATTTTTTCAGTGATACAGTCCTCAGCATGATTACTGGGATGTGGCCTGTGGAGGAAAGAAAATCCTTCCTTCAGAAATTCTTGACTTTATACTGTCGACATTTGACAAATGAGGTTGATGAGAACTAGGCAAACTCTCCAGATGATGGTTACATCTGATCTTTTGAACCTTACATGCTTTAACCTTGTCATTAAAATGCCAAAGAGACACATACAATTCTTCTGATGTGCAGAGACCTTCAGCTCATGTCAGTTACTATTGCACGCAAAGATCAAATTTCTAAAATGTGATCCTAATATCCTTCCCCCCCTCCCCGACTTACCTGGTTTCGTCAATATAAACTGCCTCCAGCACAGATGCCGCATATTCAATATTCTTTTTTAAATCCACCACATTAATGTCACCTTTCTCCAGCTGCTTTACCAAGCATCTCAGTCTGTGAAAAATAAAAAAAAAAAAAAATTAAGTGCATGACTTATATCAAATTTTAGTGACTGCATTTTCTGTTTGAAATATTGGAACCAATACAACAGCCAGTGTAGAAGCAAGAGACCATCACTGAATCTCTTGCCTTGTTTTAAAAAAATCTGATTTTAGAACACACATAACAAGACCAATTGTATGTTTTTACAGCTTGCTAAATTCGTAAGATCTATTAAGAAAAGGCATATACATTCCAGTCAGTCAGAAAGGACTCAGTAACTACTATCAGAGTGATTTCATATTAATTTGTGTCATTACTATTATGCGTGAATCTCTAATTTTGTTTAAATAAATAAATCTTTGCAAGTTGTCTTACTATAATTTTCTGTGCTTAGAAGGTTGATTATAATGTCTTAATATACACTATATACTGATTTTGCTTCACTTAAGTGTCTTTAATTTTTATTTATGCCTTCAGTGTTTTTTTGCTGCTGAAATTGTTTTTCTTGAGTGTGAGCTAATGTGGAGCTCACTGTTTCTGTGTTTACAGAAAATTAAGCATCATACCAGAATAAAGGTGGTGCCTATGGCTTTAGAAAAATCCAAATATTTTCCCATGTGTACTTTTAGTTTTGAGAACTTTCTTTCACATTACAAACACAGATACGCCCAAAGGGGATTTTGTAATGCATCAACTCATGCCTCTGTAGCAACACACTTATGCAGATGATCTCCTTGAATACCAGATTTTTCCTACACTCTCTGATGAGAACACCTCTGACACTGCTCAACTTAATGATACAGAGTAATCACAGCACTGGAGTGAAGTAAAAACCTTATCAGTAACTGTGTAGAGCTGTGACTAGTGTGGGTAATTTCCTTCTTTTTGTGCTATATCTTAGAACTGAAATAATCTACAGTTTTGTATCATGTAAGATGAAGATATCTGTAATTAAAGATACATCATTACTTGAACATAACTTTCAGGAAATAATCTTTTTTATGTGTACGAAATGTGAAATTTGTATGAAATGTGAAATGTGTGAAGGAAGCATTTAGTTAAAAATTAGATTGAAATTGACTTCAAATCCTATGATTTCCGGTGGCTCTATGTGTTCTGAGGGAGTAGACAGATGCCAGATATGTGAAATTATTTTTATGCTTACAGGAGGAAAAGAGTCCCTGGGGAAGCCTTTAAGCCTTGCAATATCTTGCTGCATTAAGTGGCAGTCAACTGATGTAACTTGCCCTGTAGTTACAGTTCATAGTCTAGGAGGAATGCAGAGCACAGTAACAGACCAGGCTGTCTGGAAGAGCTGCTCAGGCAAAGTTAAAGTGATTCTGAAGAGGTTACAGAATCACAAAAGGACAAAATCCATATAATTCAATGATGGCCAGTGACCTTGTCATCCCACACATCTACACTTTGTGGAGTTGTCCTCTAGAATGTCTGTAGTTGATGCAGTGCAGATCTATCACAGAACCATGGGATAATTTTGGTTGAAAGGGGCCTCTACCTGATCCAAACTCTTGCTCAAAGCAGGGTCAACCTCAAAGTTAGGTACAGCATCAAAGTTAGATCAAATTTCTCAGAGCCATTTCCACTCACACTTTGAATGCATGGAGATTTCACAAACTCTGTGCGCAACTTATTTCAATGTTTAACCAGCCTCACAGTGGATTATTTTTTCCCAGTATCTAACTGGAATGTCCTTTGTGGTAACTTGTGCCCTGTGGCCACCAACCTTTGCTCTGCACTTCCAGGAAATATCTGCCTCTATCTACTGCACAACTTCTCACTAGGAAGCTGGACACAGCAATGAAGTCCTTCTATAGTGTTGCTGATCAGACACTTGTCAGGTGATAATCATGAGGTCTACCTCAGAAGTTAGAAAAATCGACTTCCAGTGCAGCAAAATTAAGTAAATTATAACAGTATATGAAAGATCATCATATTATGCATTAAAGTGAAATAGTCACACAGTTTAAGAGCTGATATTTTAGTAATGAAACTAACATTTTAGGAAAAAATGTCAATTTATAAGACAAACCAGCAAGTTTTAAAACACTCATAGCCCAGCATTCTGCATGACAAAGTAAATAGTAAAAAGGACAAGGAAAAGGAACAAAAAGGAATTATCACTTCAGTTGCACTGGGCAGGATTTTTATTTATTTGTTTGTATTCTTTTAATTAAGTGTGATAAATTGAAAACAAGCATGAAAAATACCACTAGAAAACCTGAAAGGCTACTTAAAATTGGAGCTAATTGGAGCTAACTCTGCCCGTGAACTGTGCCACCAAGAAATAATAGAGAGCAAAAGAAAAAATGGAGGGGCTATTTTGTGAAAGAAAAACAGACCATTTGAACTATTTCAAGGTGCAAAGAAAACGATATGCAGAGTTTATATGACACAACATGAAAGATATTTAAATGAGAATAAGAAACATATCTCTCACAATAACTGAAAACTGCATTTAAAACTAGCAGCCTCAGTTTGTAAGGGAGACAGAGACATCTGCAATTAATACAGCGAGTGGGTGGAGAACCATCTTCTGTCATATTGGGTAAACACCATTAACAGCTGTGTAGTATTAAATGCTCTTACGGACAATCCAGATGTGCTCTGCTCCTACCTATCTTTAACAGTGCCATCTCTGAGGGTACCAGGACCAGTGTTTCCCCGGATCTCATCTCCCAGTGCAGCTGATGCCTATGCCCAACGGTGAGCAATAAGCTTTGAGGCCCACCCAGCAACACAGGCAAACCAGGAGAAAACAAGGATTTTACTTGGAGCCAAACTAGCATGTTCTTGATTAATAATATCAAAATCACAATTTAATTGTTTCCTCCTTCCTTGTTAAAATTATCACATGTTTAAATTAAAGTTTTTATAAATCTACTGTAACTTTCATGGGTTGTACCAAACTAACTGAGAATAGAGTTTAGGTTATTTGAGAAGACTTCCCATAACAGTTTCAGTAATTACAGAAAAAAGACCAAAAAAAAGTAAAGGTAAGGAATCAGTGATTAAAAAAGACCTTTTGCATTGTCATCATGAGAAAATGTTTTCTTCTATGGAATCAAGCAAAATTTAAGAGAAATATGTTTTGAAATACTGAATATTTTTCCTAAACACAGCTTAAAAAGATAACAAGAGAGGTTCCAGGGGTAGGATTACTTAAGAAGGGAGATTGTAAGGTAGAGAGAAAGACAAGTTGGACAATTTCAATTTCAGATTTTAAAGACTGCCTCTGACAAAGGAAAATAAATTACAGTGATTGCTGAGAAAAAAAAAAATGAGCTAAATGTTCAACTTAACAGTCTTCAAGAGGCTGAAGAAGAAAATTCAGCCTAAAGTTAACTTCTGAAACTAAGAAAAAGACCCCGTGTCTTCTATTCCCAAAGACTGCCTTTATCTGCCATGTGAGTCTCCCCACCATCGAAGACTACAAGGAAGCAATTTTCTAACTTACACATCTGGACTTCACTTACAACTGTTTTGGAAACTTTGTACAAAAAAAGCTGGCTTTTGCCACAGTTCCTATTAAAGGGGAAGTGAAATAATACTGTTAAAAGTAAACTGTAAATCAACCCTGCTTCTTATTACATTTTGAACTTAATGGACATCACTGATGAAGATGAGCAACGAACACATGGGCAATTTTTGGAAAATAAGACGTTCTCATGCTAATTACCCAGAAATAGTTATTCATACTAATATTAATAATCACAAAGCCAGTTTTTAATTGATCTGTGTTGGCTAAATCAAATCAAATTACAAGTTCTAAATCATTATGTTCCTACAAACTAGTTGAGAAAAGCCTAGCTGTGTGCCAAATGTAACTAACTCCTTGAAAAGATTATGAGCAAATACTGTCAGTGTGTTAAAAAAGTTAAGGACAGAAAAAAATAAGTAGTTCCTGTAAACAATTGTTTCATGTTTTATTTGGACTACTTAATACTGAATAAGAAAATTACATGAATAATTGTTATCTTTATTACAGAAGTAATTTGACCCTTCAAATGAACATTATAAACTACAAATGGGCTGATGTATAATGTGAAATTAATAATAAGGAGGAGGAGAGTAACTATAATCTGACAATATGGTTATTCACGGTTTAAACACCACTAGTTTTTAAGAATGTTGAGGAAGTGGGACATTTTCCTCTCAAATGATTTAGAATTAAAACTGGAAACCAGCTTTGCTAGCTCTTGTGATTCTTGTAATAATCAGCTAAATCATTTCCACAACCTGTAGAAACAATTTCTCACCCAGTACTTCCTCAGCTTTCAAAGGCAAAAGTTACATCCTCACTCAAACTTGAGCACTCTTAATAAGGGCCAATATCCAGCAATTCCAAATCATTAACGATGGGAAGTTCAGGTCACCTATCTAAATCAGCCCAAACCCAGATTCGAGTTGTTTTACATACCTAAACAGTTGAGATTCAGGAAAATACCTGAATTAGAAGAAAACCAAAATGGGAATAGCAATACTTCATCTTGGAAAAGTCATAACACATAAAACATATCACCATTTCACTTTAATTCTAAAATTCCCTACATGTATTGCCCAAATTCCAACTTTTTATATTAAGGACATACATGTATAAAATAAATATTTGTCTAAATACACCATTCCCTCCAACAAATATTTTAAAATAATGTAGATGAGAAATAAAAACCAAATTGTAATAATAAAAATCAACCATGCACAAAGTCCATGCTCTCATTTTTTCAGATAAAAAATTATAATATAGGGATTAGTAGAATTCACATATAATTCCTTTTTTTGTGTGTTTTCTGAACGATGGAAATAAAATACCAACTATTAAAAATGAAAATCCCAGACACAGCTTTAATGTTTGAAATATATGGCTAAAAAGACTATACCTGATCATACAAATAGACAAGAGATACTGGAGGAATATCCAGAATATGGTAATAAAGTTTCAGGAGTGATCACTTTGGGTGGACACTTCTGTTCCTCTGCTCCTACCAGCGGTCAACTAACATGATTTCAAATTGGCTAACCTTTACTTCAATATTTTTTACATTATGGTAGGGAGAACCATGCTGATACATGGACATTTTGCCAGTCAAGGCAAGGCCAGCATATCAACAGAGAACAAGGATTAGACAGCTCTTGACTCAGACCTTGATGAGCATTTCACTTCCCTGAAAACATTAAAAATACGCAGTGTCAAATGCAGTTACCTAATATTTCTTCTAATTAGAGATGCTGTCTCTCAATAAATTCTGATACTGAGAAATGCAAGAGAGAAACATCACCTTTTCAGTGCTGCAAATGTGTTTTATGAAATTACTTCTCAGTCATTGTTATGTCTGAGCATGTGCACAGGAAGCCTTGTGGTTGCTAAGGGTTTCACGAATCAAATTCATTTCATGACTATTTTAAGCATGTGAATGGTACACACTGATCTGTAATTGTGATTCAATAATTAGAAAATAAATATTGAATATGCTGGTAATTCAGCCAACATTTTGATATATGAAAACTTCAATCCCTTATTGGAGAATTAAAATGGAAGCCATGCAGCTATCACACACTGAAATTTACACTTTATTAATGATAAAATTCTGCATTTTCATGGTGATAGAATTGCCTTGGCTGTTTAAATATTGATGATGTTTATGTAAGAGTAAGTGGTTTTCCTTCAGGCAGGCACTCTCCATTAGGCTTCAGTTCATTTCACCATACTCATCCTATAAATTTATTATTGAGCACTGTATAAATATTGGCTTTGGGTCTCATTTTGTAACAGGTTAAAGTGTGCTTAAAGGCTTAATCAAAATGTAGTCAAAATTCCTAGGTTTCCTCTAGCACCTAGGTGAAATCACAAAATGTCTTACATGATTTCCATCTGAAACCATAAACTGATCCAAGCTCTCTAAAACATTTTTGAATTTTTGCATAACTCTCAACAAACCTGATCAAACAAATTGCAAGAGCGTGAGAAGCCTTAGTGTCTTAACCTCAGTGACACAAAAGGTCTGCTATTTGCAGCTCTATAACCATCACCACCTGCTGCTCTGGGGAGACACCCCAGAGGAGGAAGCTAATTTGGGATCCTGTTGCTGCTGCTTTTCCCCTCTGTCTCTCTTGCTTCCTCCAGTTACTCATCCTTCCCCAAAAGTAATTTTCACCACTAGTGTCAATGTATGTCATCAGCACAAATTCTTACACATTAACTTCTCTCACCTTCCTCTGTGCATACCCAAGAATGAAATCTATTTCAGCCAAGCTTTAAGTGTGTTTCAAACTTCTATCACTTCTGCTAATGAACCATCATAAATGCTATTTTGGTTCTTCTGTTCAATTGCTTTCCAGGTTGAAGCTTAATAAAAAAAATCCTCAAACTTCAGATTACTTACTATGTACTCACATTCAGATGTTTTATATGTCTTCTGTTAGATCCAACAAGTAACCATCTAGTCTTTCCTTACCCTAAACTTCATGTCTGTTTCTACTGCCTCAATGTCCATTTCCATTATATGATATTCCCTTATTACAGTCAATCCATGAAATCAAAGACAAATAATGCACAATCTATAGAACTGATTTGTAAAAATTGCAAATTATTCTAATGGCTTTTGCTGAATATTTATTTTTGTCTGAAGACTGACATTTGATCTATAAGGTTCTCCTGAATTGTATATATTATATAGAGTGCTGGCTACTTCATCCTGAAGTTGCCAAATACTTGAACAGTCTGTATGTCCCAAAGTCTTCATCATAATCTCACCATCGACACACCACCAACAGGGAAATCAAATGTAAACTTACCACCTGCCAAAAATCGTGCTTAAAGATGATGAAAGACTTTCAGTATGTCTTACTTGCTGGAGCTAATGCGCTAAACACACAGGAAAGGCACATAGCCCTTATCACCTAGAGCTGTTTAAAAAGCTTTATTCTTCCTGCAGATAGCAGATTTAAGCACAATGATCGAAGCAGCTCCTAAAAGGCACAAGTTAAGCCAAAGTGGTCTCCTCCACTATTCAAAACCAAAAAATTCCGTGATAGAAAAAAGTATTTCTAAATAGATCACCTTACACTCACGTATGAGTGTTGGCTCTACATTCCAGCAAGAGACTTGTGTCCAAACCTCTGTACTAATGGAAAGCATCAGATGTGTGCAGGCTTGGCACATCTTGCCATCTGTGCTTCAGAGGAACTCTCTTGTCCTACCTCATAGCTTCCAATCATCACAACCGAATCTCCCATACCTATAAGAAAGATCATGAACTACTGCTGCCACAGGGATGGTCACAGAGTCATGGGAGATGGTTTTGCTGTTTTAAAAAAGGGTTCCTGCTAGAAGCCATTTCTCCTCATGACAGTCGAATACCACAATCGTTCTCTCCTTCATATAATCCAGACTGTTTTAATATTTATATTATTTTAATATAAATTAAATTAAAACTATTTTAATATTTAATATGTGATGCACCAAATATTTGAACTCACAGAATCACAGAATTGTCACAGTTGGAAAAGACCTCTAAGATCATCCAACTGTCAACAACAAAACACAAAAAAAAACCCCACCTCACTATCCCACTAGATCATTTCCCAAAGTGCCTCATCTACATGGGGTTTTTTTAATACCTCCAAGGATGGTGACTCCACCACCTCCCTGGGTAGCCCATTCCGGCACCTGACTAATCTTTCAGCAAAGAAATTCTTCCTAATATCCAGCCTAAACCTCCCCTAGTGCAACTTCAGGTCATTTCCTTTAGTCCTGTCATTATTTACTCAAGAGAAGGGGGCACACACACCTCACTTCACTCTCATTCCAGGTAGCTGTAGAGAGCGATAAGGTCTCCCACTCAGCCTCCTCTTCTCCAAACTAAAAAATCCCAATTCCCTCAGCCTCTCCTCATATGCCTTCATCTCCAGACCATTCACCAGCTTCGTTGCACTTCCCTGAACTCACTTCAGCAACTCAGTGTCTTTCTTGTGGTGAGGGGCCCAGAACTGGACACAGTACATGAGGTGTGGCCTCACCACTGCCAAGTGCAGGGGCACAATCACTTCCCTTCTCCTCCTGGCCACACTATTTCTGATACAGACCAGGATGCTGTTGGCCTTCTTGGCCACCTGGGCACACTGCTAGCTCACGTTCAGGTGGATCTCGACCAGCACTCCCAGGTCGTTTTCCACCAGGCAGCTTTCTATCGCACAGTCCAGGAAATGAACCATAAATTTAATAGTCTGAAAATATTTTCTCTCGCTCCCATTCCCTCTGTTGCCTAGTACTGCCAGAAATTACATTTTGCTTTAGCTACTCTTGAAACTCAGGGATGAGATAGTGTCTTCCCATACAGTGATACCTTACCCACTTATCAATTACCACAGAATTATAAGGATTTGGAAACGTATCTCAGTACTCTTATTCTGTCTCTCCTCTCATTCACTCTGAAGTCATTGGTATACCCATCCTCAAAGAACATCCTGAATATCTCCTTCATTCCCCAGGACCAGAAAGTCTGGGTTGAATGTTGATACTCATGTTTTGAAAACAGCATGTAAAGAGGTAAAAAGTCCCTTTAGAAACATTAAGAACAAGAATCATTAAGAAAAAGTCAACTAATGTTCTTTCATTTAAGACTGCATTAACCAGAACTGCTAACTGTGTACCAAGAATGTTTTCTAGATTACTACTAAGAAAACATGTTGCTGTCATTGTGTAGGTTTTCAAAGTCTTTTTGGTGCAATTTCTGCAATTAAGTACAGAAGATTGGTAAGTGTTCAGCACTAAAAATAACATCATTGCCCAATGATCAAAGAATCATCATCTGTGACACTTACCATGAGTATCCTTTCCTCTACTTGAAAAAGTCACACATGAGCAAACAACCCAGGAAATATCCTTCATTAACATTAAAATAATGACACCTTGTTCTGTGATTTCTCTGTGGAATCAAATACTACATATTCTGTATATAATTAACATTTTTATTTCCCCAAGATAGAAATTAGAACCAGGACAGAATTTCTTTGCTGCATATCACAGGTCAGCATATATAAATGTGGCCAAACCTTTACAGCTAACACTTCTGGCAACTTTTAAATTTGTTTTGTTAATAGCTATGGAATTATTAAGACACCAAGCTGTAGAATCTGGATCCTGATAAGTAATCTGGGTCCTCTCTGCTTATTTAGAAATAATTTTCTATTTATTTTTTACCTCTTGACTTTCATGGGCGGAGTATGAATTATAGTACCATTTCATTGCTTAGCATGCCATCTTCCATTCGATTTCTTTCAACATACATATAACTTATCACTGATGTTACATTAAGTCAACAGAAGGTTCTCTATAAAAATACATTACAGAAGAGAAGGGTTTTTTAAATGACAGTTCGTCATATTCAGTCTAAGAACATGGTCAGATGTGGTGACCCAACTATCTCTAGGTTCCCCATTCCACCCACTTTTTTCTAGAAATCATTACTGCCCATATCTGACAGGACATGTGCATGTGTAACAATATGTAATGGGATTTCTATTGAACTGTTTCCACAGAACAAGATTAGGGGTTGTGTATATGCTGTTATGTTATCAGACGAATCAAAATAGTTGGTTCAGCTGGCCTAACAGGTCAACATAACAACCAACATAACAGCCAAAATAATCCTACCTTAATTCAAGCTCTAACTTGTCACTTGATTTAGAAGTCCTACTTATATTTAAACAGTTGAAATACCAGAATAGACAAGATATACTTTTAATATATAATCACAACTTCCAAATGGGATGTCAGAGACAATTTATCTTGAATTTTGTTTTTGAAGTCCTGAGGAGCAACGTACAGATCTCCATTTGTTGGGCTAAAATGGTGAAATGTAAAAATTACAAGTATTTGTATTATGAACTACTACAGACTATTGAATAATATATTAAAATACTTCATAAGTTACCTTAGTCTGCTTAAAATGTTGTAGAAAAAAATTCCACCACCTTATTTCAGATGTCGTTTTTACTGAATAATTAACAGCTTCAACAAATATATTTTCACTAAAAGAATTTTTCATTCAGAAGACAGAGCACAACAGCTGTAGTAATTACAGTAAAATTTTGCTGTAAAATCATTACCATCTCAGTGGATCTGAAGAAAAGATATAGTGCATGTAATGTATATAACAATGTGAAAATATGAATGGGGTTTTCATATAAAATTGCAATACTGTAATTAAAATGAAGAAACCAGAACCCAGCACTCCATGTTATGCGCAAAACTAACTTCCGGCATTTGGAACTGTTAAAAATAAATGTTTTGCTGAAGAATTGCCAAGTCAAAGTACTTCGAAGTTGGTCTTAGTTATAAGTAGAACATTATAAAAGCTTAAACATACTTGAGAGCTGTATAAATGTTTAAAATAGGAAAGAATCGGGCAGATGAACTATTCCCCTATATTCTTTAAGGATAATAATAAATAGCATGAAATGTAATGACCATACTAATTTACACGAATGCTTAATCTAAGATTTGCCTACATGAGAAACTAAATTTGAATTAAGATCAGGTAAGAAACTGAAATTCACTATCTGTCCTCGAGTAACTCCATCTTTGAGTACTTCAGGATGAATAGAATTAAACAGAAACAAGTCAGTGGGGCTCATCCGGAAAAGTATCCCCAAAAATGCTATTCTTTAACACTATTATGTTAAACCCATTATCTGACATATAGGATATATTGACTCTGTGCATATTGGTTTTGGCTATGCAAACATCTGTGACAGGAGTTTTAGCAAACCAGACTGTAACTCACCTCCAAGATATGATTTTGATTTTTTAATTTAGCTGACTGTAATTTGCCTGTTTCTGTACAGTTTACAAATCACAGGATCACAGAATGTTAGGGGTTGGAAGGGACCTCTAAAGATCATCTAGTCCAACACCCCTGCCAGAGCAGGATCACCTAGATTAGGTCAGACAGGAACTCATCCATTGGTTTGAATGTCTCCAGAGAAGGGACTCCACAACCTCTCTGGGCAGCCTGTTCCAGTGTTCTGTCACCCTCACCATGACAAAGTTTCTCCTTATGTTTACATGGAACCTCCTATATTCCAGTTTTCACCCGTTGCCCCTTGTCCTATCATTGGACGTCACTGAGAGAGCCTGGCTCCATCCTCCTAACTCTCGCCCTTTACATATTTATAAACATTAATGAGGTCATCCCTCAGCCTCCTCTTCTCCAAGCTAAAGAGACCCAGCACCCTCAGGCTTTCCTCATAAGGGAGATGTTCCACTCTCTTAATCATCTTTGTGGCTCTGCCCTGGATTCTGGATTCCCTGTCCTTCTTGAACTGAGGGGCCCAGAAATGGACACAATATTCCAGATGCAGCTTCACCAGGGCAGAGTAGTGGGGGTGGAGAACCTCTCTCGACCTACTAACCACACCCCTTCTAATACACCCCAGGATGCCATTGGCTTTCCTGGCCACATTGCTGGCTCGTGGTCATCCTGCTGTCCACCAGGACCCCCTGGTCCCTTTCCCCTGTGCTGCTCTCCAGCAGGTCAGTCCCCAACCTGTACTGGTACCTGGGGTTGTTCTTTCCCAGATGCAAGACTCTACACTTTCCCTTGTTATATTTCATTGAATTTCTCCCCACCCAACTCTCCAACCTGTCTAAGTCTCACTCAGTGGCAGTACAGCCTTCTGGTGTGTCAGCCACTCCTCCAAGTTTTGTGTCGTCAACAAGCTTGCTGACAGTGCACTCTGCTCCCTCATCCAGGTCATTGATGAATATGCTGAATAGTACTGGTCCCAGTACCAACACTTGAGCGACTACCCTAGATAGAGGCCTCCAACTAGACACTGTCCCATTGACCACAAATCTCTGACTTCTTCAATCAGTTCACAATCCACGTCACTACCCAATCATCCAGACATATATATAAACATTATAGACATATAATAGATATATATACATATATTTATAGACATATATATGAAATAGACATATGAGAATTCAGAGCCTAGTGCTCAAACTGATCATGACAATATTCAGAGAATATTTGTGATCAAAATACATGGAAATTATATTTGCTTATCAAGAATTTTGAAGCATACAACATTTTACCTATCATCTCTGCATCTACAGGTGAAGGAAAACATAACACAAAAGATAAATCTAAGTCTGAATGGATTACAGCAGAATTTTTCAGAATGTGTCATATTTCTTATAGAAGAGATGTATTTGGTTCTTTATTTTAGAAATAATTTTCTTTAATTAATTATCACTCGATACAAAGGAGCTAAACCATTGTAGAACTGTCCCCGCTAAGTACAGCATCAGATCCAGTGTCCTTTCCTAAGGCAATGTACAGGGACTGTGCCTCATAAAGGACCTCCTGAGTTCTTATGGCAAAAAAAAAAACACCACCAAAACTAATTCTCAGGCTTTTTGTCCAACAGAATGACCATCTTTCTTAGTTGCTAAATGATAGACTCCTCCATTACTTTCTAAAAAAGTCCTATACTGATTTAAAGATGAACCACATAATTAAATTCATTCAACTATATTTAATTACTCATGAAATTACCTGCATAAATACTATACCTGAAAGAGCTTTCAGATGGAAAATTACTGGGCTTCTAGGCAAGCAGTGGTATATAAGCAAATTTCAAAATCAGCTTTTAATAACATAAAATCCTGTTCTTAATGTCTGTGTCTTTCTAGGAGTCTGAAATTAAAATTTGAATTCTTCCAGGTGATGACAGTACAACATCCCTAAATGTACTGCTCTACGGATGTGAAAACTAACCTGAAAAGTTCCTCTTTCTTATGGTCATGACTAACATAATTACTAAATTGTGCTTCATTTTTCAGAGCTCTACTGAATGAATCACTATTCTTCAGTCTCTCTTGCAAAACCTTTCAAGTAACAACCTGGCTACATTTTAATTTCAAAATAGAAAACTAGTAAATTCTTGATTCAATGGTGTAAGATAATGTTTATTTACACAGTTACTAAAGATTTAGGAAAAGCTTACGTGTATAAAAAATAAAAATAGTCAGTAAAACATTTTGCTAGAAAGCGTAACTACATACTGTGATTTGCCTGTCATTCTCAAACAAAATATTATTTTGTTTTCCATTGCCTTTCAGATTCTCCTACTGAAATATATTTTTTATTGAAATCCTCAGTTTTGAAATCAAATTATTCACTTTAATCTAAAATGACATTACTCAGAGAAGTAAGCCAGTAATTTGCCCAAGAAAAACAAGCCAGCTTTAATACAGTAGTGATTAATCCAAGCATCAATCATGAGGGAGTACTTGCGTGAATAAAGACCATAGAGAAATACAAAAACAAAGTACACAGGAGTTTAATTTCATAAAATTAATGCAAATTAAAAGTGCCTTGTTCAGTAGCATCCTATCAATATATTGATTTTGCCTGCAGATACCTATCCACATAATATCTTGATTAAGCATTGCAGGATGTTCTTGAATGGGCAATGGTGAACAAAAAACTAATTACAATGCTAATGAACACTGTTCTTGTGAATGTAGTTTTCTATGTGTGCCTTGATGTGAGCAAACGACGTAAAAAAAAAGAGCTCGGGGCTAATGAGAGTCTTTACAGCCTGTTTCATTGTGATCAGTGGGTTACAAAGTCCAAGATTTTATTACAGACTGAGAACAGTCACATTAGATCTCAGTTTCACTCAGGTAAGATATGGGAAAATGACAATGAATCAAATTATATCATCTTATTGGGTAGTCACCACGCTTTCCTGGGTGAACAAATGGCAGTAACTGCTAAAGAATGTCTATGCACTTATATGGCTTAAATACCAGGGTCAGGACCCTGGTTGGCTCTCTGCTATGCAATGTTCAATAACACTATCTCTGACCCTACTAGGAAGCGAATCTGCTAAGTCATTTTATATCTATCTCATCTCATTATTTTTGTGGGGTTTAGGGTTTTATTAATGCCATATTTTATGATTATTGATCACTAAGGAACACTAAAGGAACTTGTGGACTTTAAGCAATATTTAAATTGATTCAAGGATATAATCCTGAAAGATGTTTGAGTGTTAACACTGGCCAGAGATTTCTGTTTTGTGCAGCAATGAACACACGAAGAGAAAGAAAAAAAAACAACTACATTTCTTAAAATAATGAGGATACATCAAAAAAAAAAAAAAAAAAAAAAATTGGAAAAGCAAAAGGATTGAAAAAACGCTGAACTGGAAGGTAAATACATAGCTGAAAACTTAGCTCCAGCTTATTAAAAAAGTTGTTGGATGTATACCCATATAAAAATTAATTAATACACATTGAAGTGTGTATTCACTACAAAGCTGGAGGATCAAATCCAGCAATGACGAGATCTAAATCTAGCTTTTTAACAATTAAGGCAAACACAACAGTTGTTAAAAGATGGATTTGCTTCCTTTTTAGGAGACCTGTGTTGAAATGTTTGATTAACAGAGTATTCAAGAAAGTCAGGTTAAAGCCCTTCTCTGTCATAGTCAGCCTAGGAATATGAATGAAATGTGAACAAGCCAGAGTAGAGACACTGACATTTAATACAGTAACTAAGCTAGCAAAAATATTTAGGTATTTTTATGAAGAAACTTGCCCAAGGCTTAGTAATGTGAGGTTGAAGTGAGATACGCAGGAACAGCTAACAGTTATGAAAAGCAGGTTTATGTGCACCTAAAAGAAGAAGATATGATCCATAGCATAACTGTTTGGAGAATAAAAGATTTTAAGTATTTTCTATATTTTTTTCTATGAATCTTCAGGTTTTATTATCTCTGACATTTGCTGTCTGAGAAATGTGATTCTAACTTTGAATAGATTAGGATATATCTAATACTGCTAATGTTCTACTGTTGGATATATGTTAATGCATTTTACACGAAGAAGAAAAGTAAGTAAAATCAATGTAATCATTTTCCTCCTGCAGATCCTAGATCAGATATTAAAGAAATGCATTTGTATTATGATGAATGAAATTTAATGTGAAGTTAATCCAGGGAGTAATTTAAAGTATGCTTTGCCATAAAAGAAGTAATTTCCACTCTGTTTTCAAACTGTACTAGTATATGAACACATGCTTAAGCTTTTCATTCACTATGATTATTATTTTGAGGTCACATCAATTGCATTTAGTTTAAATTTTAATCCAGAATAGTTAATCTCATAGTCTTTCCTGGGATATTCTTGCTAAATTTCAAACTGAAGCACCATTAAATGAACACAAAAGAGCAAAGTAAGATATTCTTACAGTACAAAGAAAGAAACCTTTTCAAAACTGATCTCACAAAATTACAACAATAACTCTTGAAGAGGATTAATCAAAAGAAGATATAATTATTTTGTGCTAACAGAGTTGGAGGCACTTACTCAACCACAGCATTCTGATATATTGAAAAAAAGAGATCTTGGCACTTCAACCACAAACATGATTACGGAAATGATATAAAAAGTTACTAAACTTTCACGACCTCATTTATACTACCTAGTTGTCTGACATGGATTTCAATTATTTTTACAGTAGGAGGAATTAATTAATTCCACTCAGAGGCAGAATAGCTTGGCATGCAGATACACATATTTGATCATAGATTGATGCGAGCCCCCAAATTTGACAATATATAATTTAATCATTGGAACAATTTCTTTTTAAGGCAGATATCTGAGTTTTAGCCCTGTGGCTTATAAACTCTGGAACAGACTGTCCTAATATTTTAAACTGAGTCTAGTCTTTTCCACTTTTGTTTCTTGGTGTTTTGGGTTTTTTTTCCTGCCATTCAACTTCCTGCACTCAGACAGACATACCAAAGAGGTGAACTGAGGTTACCAGCATTAAGAGAGCATTTTCCCTCACCTTGCTTGTCACCTACAAAATATACTACACATAACTGTATAGCTCACATAGTGATGAATTTATCAATGCACAGCTACAGTTGTATGATTTGATTTTTTTTTTTTCAAATGTGTGTCTACAGCAATATGAAAGGGACACATTTGTAAGTATGTACCAGTTGAGTCACTAGGCAAGGCAGTTTCCTACAGACTAGTCTCAGGAGTCCTGTTCTAATGATGAAACAGGTATTTATTTTTAATATTTAATTGATGCAAAGCAAGTAAATACAAAATACTGCATGTTCTCTAAGACTGAAGGCAACTGTTTCCTAGATCTTTATCATTCTGCAATATAATGGTGATGCCAGTAATTAGTCATCACAGGTCAGAATTCTAGTTGGCAATTCATGGAAGGTATTGTATTGTTGTCTCCAATCAAGCACAATTTATGCTTCAAATGCATTTAATTCATTTGCAATGCTCTCCAGCAATGTTTCAGTCCTGAAAAATGCATAAAATCACAAATTATATCAGTTTGAGATAGTAAATCCTGTAGTATATCTTCTTTTCACTACAGGCCTATCTGACAAAGAATTCAAGATGCACTCCTTTGAAAATCTGCACGAGCAGAGCTATGCTGGTGTTCCACAGAGCCAAAGAAGCAGGCAACTGAGCCAGGCAACTGATGTCAGCAAGGTGGGACTCTGGGACATGCAAAACAGAACAGCTCTCCCACACAGAAGATTCATCACACAAGCATTTCTCAAACAACACAAAAAAGCAAGCTGTCTTTTACTATATCCACGTCTACATATCCAGATTACTGGATTTTGTGACTTAGCACTAAACTTCATTGAGAACAGCCTTGCCCTTCCTCACTGCTTTTCTTGTTACATACCAAGAATGGACTTGATCAGGATAATTGGTTTCTGTTTCAATGCTGGGATTTTTTTCAGTAATGTAGCCTCTTCCAAGCTCCCAATTATAAATTGAGTACATGGCAGAATGATTTTGAAATAGTATGAAACATTCTAAGAGGGAAACACATCATCTTTTAAAAAATAATTAAATTTTGCAATCCGTTTATGCACACTATAACTCCACCAGATTTCTTCTAGCATAAGGCTTACAAATTATGTCTTAAACTACCAATTTTAGGTGTCTTATAAAGCAAATCAAATTTTCCTTTCTTTGATGGTGGTGGAATAAATGCTACTTTAAGCATCATTGTGTTTTTCACACAGTTATAACACTGTAAATTTAATACAGGTTAGGCCTAGGTCTACTTTGGAAATTATAATTACTTTTTCTTCAGATTTGCTCTAATGTTTTCTTGCGATGAATAAGGCAGGTTTGGACATTCCTTTCTGAATCTTGTCAGCACTTCCCAATCTCACATTCATAAAACTGTTGCACTCTTCCTAAACATATTGTCTCATAAATCTTATTTAAAATCTTTAAACAGTACTTTGCAGACCTACATTAGTGAATTAACATGGAAACTTTTCTTTTATAAATAGGATTATAGGAACCCCATAAAAGTCAGTTAAGATGTTTTTCAGACCTTTTAGAGATTTTGAGTTTTAAAAGAAGTTAAGATAAATACATCATGATAATCCTATTCACAACACCTACAGAATCTCTATTTATTAGACCCGTCATTGCATTTAACTAGCTGCTCATAATTTATAAACACTGTTATAAGAAGGATTCATGGTAGTGTGTTCTCTCTATTAATAAAAAAATTATCCCTACAGTTCCTCTACTGTTGGATTAAATGGTATAATTATCTGATCCGCTGGATCATTTATAGCATGCTCCTATAGAACTGGACTAATTTTACTTAGCTGCCATATTTAGCTATCATTCTAAATCTTAAAATGAGAATGTCTAATTTTGTAATAATTACAGTACATCAATATGTTACAGTGGTTCTCCTAAAGTCACATGTTCTATTCCATATTCAGATTTGACATAATGTCAATATTTGACATTTAGATCTAATACTATAGGCATTCATATCACTTAACACAGGAAACAAACTCACAAGAACTTCCTTAGTCAGAGAAAGGAAAAAAGAAAAAAAAAAAAAAAGGTATTTCCAAATAATGTAGTTTATCAAGTAGGCTATGAGCGTGGATCTTTTTGTCAACCAAAATTTCACTGAAGATTTTCCAGTATCGGAAAAGCTTTTGCATTTGAATAATTAGCATTTTCTTATGAAAAGCAAGTCTGTATTTTGTCAAAAACCTCTTATCAGTAGAGCACAGAACAGTGGAAGCATTTTGCCATCACTGGGTTTTTTTCTGAATGTTTGCAGTGGTATGTGACAGAACAGCTTTATGTCTTCAGCAGTTGATTCTCACATGTATCAGCCTTTGGGCCATCTGATAAGGATTGTTCTGCTTCTCTTAATCAGTAAGTACATTAGACCTCTGCTTAGCTGACGTAAGTATATATCAGCCAATTGCTAGATGTCTGTTTTATCAGGGAAACTCTCAGCAGCCCAACAGTCTGGTCCTAGTTCCTAGACTCCATGGTTTTCTAAACCTGTTCATTCATGGCCACTCAGACTAGGACACCAGGATGAAATAAGAATCAGCTACAACAATTAGCATGTTAATACATCATTCTGTAGTTTCTTCATGTCCACACTTAAGGCAACTGACTCATTTTGTCAGAGAGGAGCCGGTAGTAAAGCACTGATGGAGAAGGAGTTACAAAAATCATATGTGTCTAAATTCATAAGGAAAATAAATAAGTTCCCATTCCTGTTCCTTTTAACAAAATTTAGTTTCCTGTTATAGCTAATCAATAAATTATTATCAACATTATTTGAAACCACTGTGGACATGTTTTCAGCTCCAACAAAGAATGACAATTTCTGTATTTTAAGCTCAGACCACTTAGAACTATTTGCACATAAATAAACATAATACCCAAGCTAGCTCAATTTCCAACAGAACTGTAATAATTATTCACTTGTATAAATAGATTCTAAATCTAATCTAGTGATACAGGTGTCTCTATGGAGCCTGCTTGACTGGACACATAACTGTCATCTCTCTAGGCCAGAAGAGATATTTTGTGCAGCAGATTTTCATCTTGTGCAAAAGTAGCTGGTCACCCCAACAGATTTAGATTTTTGTATTTTATACCTCTTGCCAGGAAGTGCAATAAATGTTAGGTATATTTAGTACATTTTGATCCCATTCTACCAATGTATGTTTAGAATATAAATTTTCTAGTCTGTATTACTGGATGGATTAAAAAAAGATACAGTTACTATACAAAAATTTTAAAATTCCTAGAGGCAAAATGTAGATTTTTATTCCTGTTTTGTTCAGTCATTTTTGACAGAATGATTTCCTGTCACAGGAAATGAATGTTTTTCTTTCCATCTCTTTTCCTTTAGATTTATTTCTATATATCACTGTAAAGGAAGATCTTCCAAGGAATTGTATATACCTGATGTAGTGGAGGAATCGGCTTCCTCCCATGACCAAATAAACAGTGCCAGAAGTCACTTTTTTGCTGGCATGCTTTCTTAAGCAAGGTCAAAGAAAAGGAGTCAATCTACACAGCAATCTAGGTTGTCTTCAGGTTTGAGGTTTGGCATAAGTTTCAGCTCTGATAACATGTTAAAATTTCAGTTATTAAGAAAACCTTAAATATGACTTGAAAAAGTATTAAAAAAACCCAGGCAATCAACCTTAGATATGGAGGGGGAAAAAAAAAAAAGAGGGAGAGAATTAAATCAGCATTCATAAAACTATAACACACCACAACTGCTAACAATACCCATCGTAGGCACAGAAATGTTTAAGCAATAACAGAAATGTCTCTCTTATACTGATTTAGCTTTAAATCTTCAGCATTTAAAGCCATGCAGCTAGTTCAGTTTGCAACATTTGTGTTTGAAAGGCACCTTGCTGGGAATGCTTTATGCCTGTTTTTCTGTCTTGTTCACTGAAACAGAAGAAAAAGCAATATAGGCACATAACTATGGAGAGGATTAAAAGCCAACTAAATGTACACTGAGAGAGACAGATTTTCCATTTCCATCAGCCAAAAGAACATAACCTCTTTAAAAAGCCAGTGCATATAAATAATTTAGCTGCTTAGGTCATCTACAAATCTTTCTATATAGTAAAGGATTGAATTATGGTTTCCTGTTCCGTTATTTGTTGCCTTTGGTAACTACCCAGGTGCATGGAAAAGTTTTCAAAGTAATATTTATTGCTGAAAAAAGAAAATTTTTGAGAGATACAAACAGGCTAGCTTCTTTAGCAGGAAGAAGAGGATTTGCTTAATGTTGTTCTGGCACACAAAACATCAATCTGGTTTCAGAGAGAAATGCTATATAACCTAGCCTTTTGTTTCTTTCACAAATTGTACATTGCCAGAATTGACAGAAGATTTTACAAGCCCTAAAGTGCAAAGCCTTCTGTGTAAATATACATGATCCTTTTTAGTTATTAGCTGTAAAAGTTGTGTGGCTTTGCTCCTTTAATATTGCAAACAAGATAAATTTTGAATGGTCTGTCATTTATCAAAGTTCCTGTCAAGAACAACTGCTGCATAGCCAGAACTGGAGACGGGAGAGCTCAGTCATGTACATTTTACCCACAACAGTAAGCAATTACGTGTATAAGCAGTTCCATTAGCATCAAGAGGGAGACAACGTAATTACAGCTTAGTACAGCTTGGCCTCAGAACAAAATAAAAACAATACCAGGAACTTAATTTCTGATCAGTCATCTTATACATAAAAATACATTATGCCCAGCAACAGGATGCTTAAATCAGTTATTTAAGACAGGCATCTTGCACCACTGGAGGTGTCCTGGAGTATCTCACCTGGTCCCCAGCTGCTGCTCCAGAAGAGCGCAGGTGTCCTGGAGGTCTTGTGTCATATCTGCCAGCCCTGGGCGGATGTCTCGGGCACCCTTAAGTGTCTCAAATGGCACTAGATGCCTGTATTTGAGCGACTGATGCCTAGGTTGTCATTTCTTTACAGTTTAGGCAGATATATGCTCCTTCAGACAGAAGATACTCAGTTCAGAAATCACTGAAATCTACTTGAAGATAAATGGGAGAAGGGTTACATTTCTTCAGAGACAGAGAGTGTGTGGGATGGTGCTACTGCTGCAGTATGACATAAAAAGCCTGGTCTCGTACATGTGTTGTGAGGAGAACAGAAAAAAAAAAAAAAAGAGAAAATCAGAGAGAAGGAGACTGGGAAAGTGCATATGTACTGCAGTCTTCTGAGATGCTGGAAGCAAAATTATAACTTGTTTTGTATTATTTTTCATCTTTTGCAACCGATTATAACCTGGTTTAACAAAGGAGGCCTTGTCAGTTACTATTGTGCCAGGTTTTATCTCGCTTCTCAGTCAAGTGTGACACCTCAGTAACGTGCATAGGAAAGCAACATACATTCTGAACACCAAAATCTTTTCATACCACCAGCACAGTATTAAAGGAACACAGATTAAATCTGCCTCTGCTGCCGGACAAATAAAGTACTGGCCATAATGTAAATGGGAACCAAACCCATCAGATAAAATGCATAGTAATTTTTCTGCTGTTCTCTTTCAAGATAAACTATGCTCTGTAGTCCTACCCTGGACTCTTTGCTTCTAATCCAATTTATTAGTTGCTAGGTCTGACTACCAGGTTACCCAGGGAACAAGCAAGTGCTCCAGTGTACTGATATCCCTCCTCCCCCTCCCTATATCCCAGTACTAAATCTTCCCAGTCAATCCACATCGCCCCTCCGAACACATGCTGTGGTTCCCTGTGAAGAGACCAGTGGAGATTTTTTTTTTTCCTCACTTAGCTGTGTGAGATGGTAACTGGTCCCAAAGAATAGAACTGATGTCGCTGCTCATCATAAATGAAGCTGGAATCCAGGCTCTCACCTGTCCTTCTCATGAAATCTGCTCATTTGATGTTAAAATCCCCCCAGATCACACCCAGAAATTTTTATGGGAGGACAGGAAAGGAAATATAGGACAAACTTCTTTAAAAGTAATGGTTATCTTAAACACAGTTTTCAGAAATGAACTGATAATAAAGGGTAACATAAAATTATAGTATCTTAAAAAAATAGCTTCTCAATTTACCCTATTTAAACAAACAAAACCAACCAACCAAACAAAAAACCCAACAAACAACCAAACCCACAATAATTTAAAAATACAGATTATCGTGTTCAATCACACTTTTTAGGCTCTATGATTGTATGTGAGGCCCAAAACTTATTTAATTTACAAAACACTAATATTTTAAGAAACTTACAATTTTACAAGGAAGATAGATACTGGACACTAGAAACATATTTTTATGTCAAGGTAGCACATGTAGTTGAAGAGGAATCAGCAGCTGACAAGAAATAACTGAATGAACATCTGAATGGATAATTACCAGAATATCCTGGATGCATTTAGTGAATCTGCATCTTACATATTCACTCTCTAAGAAGGCCCATAGGGAGTTCAAAAAGTTTATCTGACAGAAGGTACATGTCTTATCTCTCCTTAGCTCCACTGTTTCATTTATACAAAATTATAGACTATAATATATGCACAACACTTTATACTACAGACCAATAAGAAGAATTTGTTAAACCAAGCAAAGTAACTTTCCTAGGCAGTTTCTGTATGTAGAATTCACAGCCACCTCAATAGTCTGTCTGATATTTGCTGTGACCATGGTACAAATATGATCCTTAATGGAAGATCAATAATACTTATGATCTTTCCATTTCATGAGGTTCTGAAAATTATTAGAAATATATGGATACAACTGTGAAGGTATGAATGGATTAATGGCCACTGTATACAATAACCTTATATATCAATTTTTAGTATCTTTTTTTTTAAAGAAAACAACATTTTTTACAACAATGCCATTTTATCTACTACAAACAAGAAAATTATGTGTTCAGACTGTGGAAAACATCTGTGGTATGTATGCAAGTAATTAATTTAGTAACTTTATATGTTCAAATTGCGACATTATTCTGGCTTTGAGACTATCTTCATCAAAGAAGACAGCAGTTCTGTTCTTTTACTGCTATTCACTCAACACTGTAAGAAGTGATATATAACCATCTTATGCTGCTTTAGAGAGGTTCCAGGTACTAGAATTTATTTAACTTTGTTTCTGGCCTATGGCACTACTATTGTGACATAAAAGACATTTTCTCCTAAGAAGTCATTATAAAAGCAATATAAATAAACCTACCCTTCTATATTTATACAGTCTATTCCACTAAAATTAGATTGCTTGCTTTATTTTTTAGGAAACCATCAAAACATACCAAGGGTCTACATGACAGAGAAAAATCCTGGCCTGACAATAATTCAGACACCTGCTTCAGCTCTTTTAAGGTCCCAGTGACCCTCTCATACTTCCTTCTCACGTAAAGCCATCAGAAATGCTACCAGCCCCACGCAGAACAGCATCTGCAGTAGTTGCATAGTAGAAATCTGAACGTGTCTGTCCCAGTGCTGACACAAAATTCAGCTTAGTTTATGCTTTTGGAAACACTTGAATTGGCTCTGCTGCAAATCTAGCATTGTAACATTTACAGTTTTTTAAAGAAAAGAAGTACTATTTGTTAAATCAAAAAGCCTCATTTGTGAACAATGGAAAATACTACTAAACTGTGCTTTTCAAATAGTGCCAGCTATTTTGCTGCAGAATTGCACAGCATACCATATCACGTCATTGGAGACTAAAATAAAACCTTCCCAGAAACCCAAGTGCCCTATAATACTAATTTTAAGAGATTCCAAAGTTATTCCAAGCAAATGGTTTTATCTAAATTTGGCTATTAATTACTACAGCCAAACTGATTTTGAAAAAGGCTGTATGTTTGGGGTAAACATAAGAAACATAGAACAATGTTTTCTCTGGGCACGACATGAGCTGTATCTCTCTTGAACATCAGCTGAAAAGTAGAGCTAAAGGTTAAGAGGATATTCTTTTCATCACTTGTGATTCTGCCTTGGCACCAAACTCTCAATAATTATACAAAGGCTTCTTAGCCACTCAGTGACCTCTGAAGAAGATTCTCCACAGCAATACATCTCTGAATGTGTTTCTAGAGGTTAGAAAGTTATTTGTCAGCTATAAGACCATACTATCAGCTTTACCTAATACTCAGAGCTTTTGTTGGTGAAAAAGACCCACATAATATCAAAGATTCTCACCCTTTTTATGTCAGGGCCCATCCATCAGTATGGCATATTCATTTTATTATAGTTTTTGCTTATGTACTTCGTGCTACTGGCATGACTAAAATTTCATCAGCATAACAAGTACCGAAAGAATACAGAAGCAAAAGAGAGAAAAAGAACCAGTGTATCAGCAGAGGAGTATAATAGCAATAAAACAGTATGAAAGTTCCCAACTTCCTAACGTCTCCTGATTATTTTGTATAGAAAACCTGAAAAAATTACAGTCTCATCCTACTGTTTGCTCAGACAGAAGTAACTGCCACTGTTTAATTAGCAGCCCTGCCACTTTTTACATACTTTCTGCTAAGATGCTGTGATTGAGCCTGTTGGACTGCCTAGAAAACCATTCAATTCAGGGTATGCTGTGACAAGGCAGCTGCATAAGCCTGAAAGTCTCATGAGTCCTGACAGAGGAATTCCCTTCAAGGTCAGGGACATTCATGCCCTGCATATTCCCCAGTCAGAAGAATTTCCTCACAGGAAAGTACAAAAGGTAAAGTACAAAAATGATGCTGGGAATGAGCAAGGAAAAACTACTGTTCATATCTTGTAGCAACTAATCAAGGACATTCAGTGCAAGGGAAATTTTTATCCTTCTTGCCTTCATACCATGTAACAGTCACCTAACTCACTCTACTTTTTCACCAGGAAATACATTATGTCCAGATGCCAATAGTTTAAATTACAGCTTAATCTGAATTTTAAAGTAAAAAGTAAAGCATCATCCATTTTTATTTGGTTCAAAAAGGACAGGTCAGGGCATTAAAACACAGAGACTTTCAAATAAAAAGACATAAACCTGCTTTGTGCTTGGGTTTAGCTTTAGAAAGCATTTATATGAATGTGAAAAATAAAAGACTAAACAAACACCTTTGTTTTCTTAAAGATGTGGAAATTTTAGTTTACTTAGTGGTTTTAGAAATACTCTACGATTTTATGGCGAATGTCAGGTCTGACTTTTGAATTTTCCAAAATCTATAATAAGTCCTGACTTTAAAGATGTTCTTAAAAAAAAAAAAAAAGACTTGCTCACACAGAAAACTTGTGTTATGTGAAAGTTACCATTTTGTTGAAATCTTTCATAAAAATAGAAATCTATCAATCAGTAATTGGCTTGAAAGAAATACTTTCTGAAGAAATCTGGAGTCTCACATTTCATTACTTAGAATAACAAGTGAAAGTCTCTACAGAATCAGCAACAAGATATTTGATCTTCTTTTATAACCTTTATATTCTGCCCCGGCATCACCCTAACTACGTCAGCTTGGAAAGGTTTGTTCTATTGTCAATATAAACTCAAAAAGTGTTTCATGATATTCACAAGTCAATTAAAAGTTTACTAAGAATTTTAAGGAATCCTACCAATTTCTTACCCCTGGTTAAAAAAAAAGAGGTTTGGCTTGTATATCAGTGGAGCAAAAAGCAGCAATGCATACAAGTACTTCGTCACATTTTACAATGAATACATGATAAAGAGCTTCTATGCTGTATAGACACAAGCAGTAGCTTATCTAAACTTTCCTAATCTATTTCCTTTTAATTGCTGGAAATTAAAATAATAATAGTAATAATAATAATTATTATCCACTAAAAGTGTTTGAATTACAGGGCATCCAAACAAAGCTAGGAGTAAAATAAGTATAAACCTGTTTGTCAAAGAGATGCATGAATTTCTATCATTGTGACAATGTGTATTTATTTTATTTCTTGTGAGTTAACTTAATTTTTGTCAAAAGAGTTTATTTGCATAGAAATGAGCTGTGCTAAAACATTAAGATACAAAGTGGAAGAGCCTGATAATGTGGGATAGTAGAACACATTATATTTTCATAGCACTTTCTATCCAGGGATATTGTGACATTTTATAAACAAGCTGAGAATACACACACCAAATTTTATCTCTATTCTACAAATAGGGATACTGAGGAACATGAGAAGATAGGTGCCAGAGGTCATGGGAAATAGGAGACAACTCTCTTGGCTCACAGGCTAATTCTTGCCACTCTGTGCCCTGTGTTTCTTCAATATGCTGAAAGACCAGCAGGGAATTAGCTACTAACTACAGCCTGAAGGCACCACAGCGACTGACTACTGAAAACTACCTGCCTGATCAAACGTAACATTTAAATGAAGCTCGAAAGGTTTCCTACAATTTCCAGCCTTGATATTTGCATTCTAATCTCTAAATCACCTTTCTGCAATACTATTTTGTTTAACATGGGCATACTACTCCCCAGCTTAAAAAAAACATATATAATGGTTCCAGAAGAGTCGACTGTGACAAATCTACCAGGTCGTTAAGTATGAATACAGAACTAATTCAAAATGCCACTTTTCATTGCAAGATTTAAACTTTTCAGTATGTTGAAAAGTTAGATAATTTACATATTTTCATTCCTAACTGAATAGCACAGGCAAATGACACAGAAGTTACACTGTCACTGCTACAATACAGTGGATCCATATTTGCAGGTAACTAACTTAATTGCTGCAGAATAATAATGAAAAAAATGAGAAAAGAAAAAAAGTTTGAAATTTGGGGTAAGGTGCTTGATTATAATAACCATTTCATCCCAAAAGAGAGTGTTTTAATATAGATTTCTTGTAATGAAAACAAGGATCAATGAACATAGAAAGTGCATCAGCTTGAAATAAACAAACAAAAAGTGTAAATTTTTCTTTGACTTTGCTCATTAATGTTCTGCCTCTTCTTTAAAATGCAGTAGCACAAGTAGCTGAAGTAAGATAAATTTGTTACGCAATAGAAAGGAATTTGAAGGATATCAAACATACATGGAAATGATCCTATTGGAAACTATGGTATATTTTCATTCAGTATAATGTTGAAAAATAAGATAGGTAAGTCACATATAATGATAAATATGTGACGTCACTCTTTCACTGTAAGAAAATTAACCTTCATCAACTTTCCTAATTCTTAAATTAAAGACAGATCATTCTAGAATGCCAGAAATCATAAGTCTGACAAAAAGTATTACTTTCATCTGCATCACGTTCATGAGGTAGTGCTTCAGTTCTCAACAAATTCATGAAACTAATGATAACTCTCCAATATTGTAAAATTCAAATTATAGTCATGAGAGCTAGGGACATTTGAATATATATATGCAAATACAGAGCTAGAGATTGGAACCCCCCCTTGTTTCCAAGTGTCACTTAGCTGTGCAACTCAGTGCTGCTATTTGTTACCAAACCTTTTTTACTAGTAAAATAAACAAGGATAACAGGATTTTTTTTTTTTTCATCTACAAATCAATTTATAAGTGATACGCTCAAAATCACAATAACGCTTAATGTTTCATTTTTCTCAAACCACTTGGGAATAATTGATGTTTTCAGAGTTCTTGCACAGGATGAGATAAATACTTCTGTATCACTGAATGACACATATCCTAATTTTGTTTAATCTCCCTTTCTAAATTTGTCTCTGTTACACAATGAGTGAATTCCCATCACCGGTTCTACTGCTTCTTCACAAACAGCAACACCAGGGCACAGTAATTGCTTACTATTTATTAAGTACTTAAACCAGCTGCCATATTTTGGGTTACATGTTCAGAGATGTATCGATGCCAAGATTTGCATTTGTAATGTAAAAAGGAATTTTGTCATGCAGAAAGAAAACTGCTTGGAAAGCCACTAGGAGAGAGGCCGTATGTAAATGTTACAAAACTTCTGAGAAAGAGTGAGCCTGTTTGCTGTCAAACAGGACAAACAGCTCTACAGCAGAGAATGAATGGCTGGTGTTTCCCATGTGCAACACTTACAATATTTACAACTATTCATTATTAACTTCAGAAGCATCCTCAAGATGTACTTTTAAAAACATTAACTTTTAATATTAATACGCAAATGATAGGAACCACAATGAAAAGTATTGATGAAGAAACTCTGATTATTTAGCTGCATATGTCTCTTGAAAAGTCTCCACAATTTACTGCTCTCAAATCTTGTCCCTGTCTATAAATAAACTCCACAGAACCAAAGTATGTATCTTATTTCACTATGATGTCAGAAAGTTTTTGGACCTAAAAGATGATAGTTTTCAGCTCAGTTAGGAACTCTGCTGACTGCTTGTCCAGAACCCTCATCTACTGTGCACTCACAAGCTATGATAAAAGCATATAAAGACACCAGTGGAAGAAGTAGTTTCCTGAAACTATCAGAACTCTGCCACATGCCTAAGAAGAAACAGATTAAGTACTTACAAGCAGATACTTTTTGCCTTATTTTCAATCTGTCCAGATGCTAAACACACTTTTCCTGCTATGCCAGAGATGCACATTGCTTGACAGAGAAGTTCAAATGTTTGATTGCCAAATGTACAACTTCAATTCTCTGATGTGTAAATCAGATCAGTTATCAGCAAACAAAAGACAGAATCAGTCTTTCCTTCAATCATCAGGCTATTTATGTGTGTAACTCTAAGGCTGTGACCAGCCCATTTAAGTTGACAGCCTCCTTCCATGTTTAAACTTCATGGATTCGAGCAGCGGAACAGATAGGTGACCTCACCTACTCTGACAACTTGCATAAAATTTTGCAATTGCTCTTGCTTGACCTAAACAACGATCAGCAACTCTTTCCAGTCTGCTTCCTCCCCCCATGATATTTTTCAAGCAGACATAGCACATGGATTTTCTTGGTTGCTTTCTGCAGACCTTTGGGAGGCAGAGCACAGAGACTCTCCAGCTACTGACTGCAGGCTGCAACACATGCACTGACATAACCGGTGGCACATCAGGAGACCTTTACAGAAAAATCTTGTCTACTTGCCAATTCCTTTGCATATTGGAATTGTCCTCTCACCAGATCCCCAAATAAAAGGATATATATAGTCAAGGCATGAGGGCCTTAAATTTGAGAGTTAACCCAATAAAAAAAATGAAGAGTGATTGTTATTTTAAATCCCTTTCTGAACTTTAAAAATATCATGCTGTAACTGCACAGCATTAGAATGGATGACTCAGAATATGATAGGCAAACTACATGCAGATTGTGAATTTTTTTTAATTCTTCCAGAATTTTTGTACAACTTAATTTTTTGGAGGATTTATTTAAAAAACTTGAATACTGCATGTTTTAAATTTCATTGATTTATGCTTTATGGTGCAATGGCTTTTGCCCAATTGTATTTTTTTTCATTACTCACAACAAATTGCAATGCTTTCTCAACACAATGTTACATTATTTTCCAGAAAGAGAACTACTTTACCTCCCCCAGATGTTCATGCACCACAATTCAGTAAGCATGACGTATTCTCTTTGATAAGCATGTTTCATGGCAACATATCAGCTAAAGTATGTGCATTATTCATTGTGAAACAGGTGATAAAGACAGAGTTCTTTAGCTAATGATAATTTTTTTTAAAAGAAGAATATTAAATTAGATTATTATCTCCTTCCTTGGACTCCAAGAATGAAGCCTCTTTTTCCAATCTTATCTGACCAATATCCTGCAAAATTCTGATCAAAGTGGGAACTGCTTTGGGGGTAGGGCTAGAAAAGACCTTCAGAAGTCTCCTCCAAGCCAAATTAATCTACAATTCTATGATCTTCAACGCAGTAAAAGCCATTGAAAAACTCTTTCTCTGATGATATCAGAACAGTTGCTAAATTTTTCTTTCTCACACTGTAAAGTTACCTTTACTGAGGGAAAATCATTAAAATAAGCTATAATAACTAGGATAAGATCACAATCTTTAAAAATAATATATGAAAACAGCTTAACTGAATGAAGTTAAAGTAGTTTTTGCTATCAATAATTAACACTATGTGTTAATTTTGAGTTATTAAGCACAGTGGGTCTCTTTTAATCACCTTGTGGTTCTTACTGGCTACTACAGACTTAAAAGAAAAGCATGAATTTTGCCCACCTGATTACGCTGCTGGTTAAATGCCTTGAGATTTTATTAGTTCTAGATGTTAAACCAAATGTTTCCTAACTCAAGTAACATTTCTCTCTTCCTTTACTTTTTTTTTTTCCTTTCTTCAGCCTTTCTAGTGAAATCTTATTAGTTTATGAGTGAGCGTTTCAGCAAAAATTGACATCATATGCTTTTATTTTTGTTCTTGGTAACATAAGCATATCTACACTGGGTCACAATAAAAGTCCTTCTTGCTCAGTATGCTAGTTTTGAAAACAGCCAAAAGAAGATGTCCGGGGAAAAGAAGAGCATAAGCAGTATACAGTGTTATTAGATACTCTCCCAGCCTCCAGCCATGTGGGGATCAAGGACTCTCTGATACAGAGGTGGTTTCCATGTATCTAGAATTATATTATTCTTCTATGAATTTGTTCAGTCTTCTTCTGCACCCATGTAAACTCCTGACACTCACAATGTCCTTTGGAAAGGAAACTCTTGAGTATAATGTTGAGAACCATTTATCCTTTATTTATAAAATGTCATTACAATCTCTTTTTTGTTTCTTGCTCATTTTGTTTCTTGCTCCTAGTCATTCTTAACATATTTATAATTCACAGTTTTAAACCCTGATGATACTACACGCAGCAGCAAAACACTTGTCCTTTTTAACTCAGTCACCTGTGTAAGTCATCACAAGGTTTATCTGTGGACTACAGATCTGTAATACTTTTTTTTTTTTAACACTTAGCTTTAAGAAGAGTATAAATCTCCCTGTACTATCCTGAAAACTGGATTCCTACCAGATAATTCTATATTCTTTTCCATTACAAGAAATGAGTCAGGATACCCTTAAAAAAACCCTCAGCTTTAATCTTTGTCTGTCTTGCATGTGTCAGTAAAACCTCTTCCATAAACACTTAGTTGCTCTTACAAGTCTGCCTTTCATTTACCTACTTCCTTTATGTCCAGAATAGTTCCCTGATATTTAATTTCAGCTGCCATCTTCTTAAAGTAGCTACTTTGTTGTCTGTAACTGCTACAGCCGTTACCCTGCTGAGGGAATCCCTCAGTGCGATGCATTTTCATCAAGTTAAGAATCTAGTCACAGGGTACTTCTTCTGCCTCCAAAGAAGTATTGACTGAGAAGTGAGATAAAGGTATCTATGTCTCATAAGAACTGATCAAATACTTCAGAAAGAGATTTGCCTAAAACTCTTTGTTTACATAAGCTCAGTAGCTCCAAGTACTATAGAGACAACGAATCCCACAGATGATGACTGAAATCACTCTCCTATAAGCACTTATTATAAACAAAGTCTTTGGACTTTACTTCTTGTTAAAAATGATAATCATCATGAACACATTTACAGAGGAAAGAATTTCATATGCATCAATGAGTGCTCCAGATACAAAGGGCTTAGCAAAACAAAATCAAAACTGACAAAAGCTTGCCAGTATACTGACAATACCCATTTCTAATAGCAAATGGAGACCTGTGAACAGTAAGTTATAATCAAAGGAATAAAATTGTGATGTTGGTGGCTATCAAAAAGTCATTCAAATTTGTTAAAGTCCCTAGACAATAAGAACATACATTAAGAGAATAGCATACTGATTAGTTGGGGAATTACAGAATCATGAGCTATTTAGCTTTTTTGTTTGTATAAGGACTGAACCAAGTAATCTCAAGTTCCTTCTTGATGGAGCAGTAAAACAAGTAGATGAATTAAATAGAGTAGTAAATATATCACTGCATTTCCAGAAAGATTTAGACAAGGAAATACCTGGAAATGTAATCCAAACTGGGTCACAAGGAAGGTAGTTTTGGGAATTGAGAATCAGCATGAAAATCATAAACAGAATAACATCAAGATGAGATGTGGTTTCTTTGCTAATATTCAGGATTAAAACTATAAAAAAAATATATTATTATTTAATAATGGAAAAACATTAATGAAATTTTCAAATTACAAGCCAGGTAAGAACAAAGAGGATTTAAAAGGTATTGCAAATGTACAGAAGACAATATTATGAAAATAATCTCACATCAATGGAGGCTAAGTGAGATGTGAGAGAACTTATTTCAGTATGTATTTCAAGGGGACATAGTCCTGCAAACAAGCTCTACTGAGATAGACTTCAGGGGACAAAGTATTCATGCTAGCATGTCACTAAAAAGAATCCTGTAATTTGGAGATGTTTATCTCTTGGCAAAGAAAGAAGGCATTACTTCTTACATGACTTTGGTATATGAAAAAAAATGAAATTAAGTTTTCCTGTAACAAAGAAAATACATGGAAATTAGAAATTGTTCAGAGACAACATTAACAGGGAGCTTGAAAGACTCAAAGACAAAAGCTAAAAATAATTAAGTATAGAATTGTACAGAGATGACTAGACTGACAGCATCTACAAATATTTTGTGACCATAAACAAAAAGTATAGTTATTCAGTATGACACTCTCATATTAATAGTCTGAAATTAAACATGGAAAAATTGAGGCTGAATATCAGGAAAGCTTCCTGGCAGTGAAGCAGACTGAGCTCCCAAGGGAAACAATGGAATCTACATAGCTTTTAAACTTTGAAAACTAGACTAGACAATAACACTCAGTGCAGTTTGGGGAATATTTTTTTCACTGGCAAAAGATATGATTTCATAACTTGATACTGGTAGGTCATTGCCATCTCCAGTTTCCGTAATTCTACAAAGAAATACCTAAAGCACCCAGCTACACAGTCAATAAAGTTCTCTGTCTATTTTCACAAACATTAACAAAAACTGCAGACAATCACAGTTCCCAAAAAAAGACCTGCCTTTAAAAGAAAAGGGTTTACTTATTCAAATTAAATTCACATCAATTAATACATAGGGTTGCTCATGTATTAGAATGAAATCACATGATTTTAGCTGGTGAGATAGCCTATGTATGTTCCGCTGTTTTTATGTACTAGCTTGTGAGATAACTATGCTGCCAAGTAATACTGTTCTGTGTTTTGTGAGTTTAAGCTGTTGTCATGGTGACTACAGTTGGTCTATAGGTGTCTTTTTCTCATTTAAAATCTAAAGAGATATTTTTAATAAGGCCAATGGGAAAATGTCTTTAGTTTAAAGTTTAACCATCCTGTTAAATATTTCCTCTCAATAACATGCCAAAACTTTTTAAAACCTCTTGATACTCATTCCTTTCTGCACACATTGTTTTCTTTACAAACAGAACATTTTATGTTTAGGGCCAATTACTGGTCTTGCTTAACTTCCATATAAACCCAACTGACGTCAGCAAGAATGTACAGGTGTAAATGTCAAGAGAGCAGCAACTCAAAGTTAGCTGTAGTGAATTAAGAACTATAGTATGTACTAATATGCCATTAAACATAGTGATTACCCCAATTCAGAATGTTTTAACAAGTTGTGCAATTTCTTGACATACCTTTGCAGGTATTTACTTTCCTGATTTAAGTTAACAGCTAAGAAACAAACTTACCTTGTGTGGCCTAAATAAGAAAAAAAAAATATTAAATTTCCTGTTCCAAAGTTGTTCTGCCTGTTATTTATGTCATGCAGAAACAAAACTTAATATTAATTTACTGGCTAATCTTTGTAACAAGGAAACATTCTACTCTCCAAAATTAGGTGGTTGATTCAGGGTTACTTATAAAAACCTCCTGTTTGTTTCAGAAACAAAGCTGAACAATATTTGAAGTTGTGTTCATCAGCTATCAGAAAACAGGATTACAGAGAAAACAAATAACATAACAGGAACATTTATTCCTTAAAATAAATTAAAAAAAAATTAAAAAGAAATATTTTAGTAAGAAAGAGCTTTTCATTCTGAGGACAATTAAGAGGCAAAGTGTTGTTGCAGTACAGTAATTTTGTACCTTTTATAACCGTTGTAATGAATTCTGACATACTAAGATAGTATTACTGATGGAAAAAGTAACAGTGAGAAAGTGCTAATAAATCCAAGGAAAACATGATACAGAAGGTTTCATGGCACTGTAGTTAAGGATGCCTTGTGGCTTTTAGAGCTCTGTTTATATTTCCAATACACTATGCAAACGTTCTTCAGCTAAAAAAAAAAACCATGCAGTAATGGAACCAGAGGGGAATAGGCTATACTGTGAACAACTATTCCACGATACAGCCCTTACAGGGTCGTATCCCCTGAATGGCTAAGAAACATGCAGTCCATCTTCTGGATTTTTTTTGCTGTACAAGGGACATGTACCTCTCTGCAGAAGGCAACATAAACTCAGACTGTCATTTAGGGGTGAAAGCAGAATTTAAATAGAAATAGGTTTACTGCCAGATCTAACTTCATATCTCACCAAATGAGGGCAACAGTGACTGATACCCAGTGCAGTGTCCATACTCTATTTTCCTCTATTGTCCACATGATACTTCCAGTTTCTTGAGAAAGGACATGACGAGGTGGTTGGTCACAAGGTGAGTCAGCTCAGCAACTTGAGCTAAAGAAAATGAAAGCACTCTCTGCAACCCAGGTAAACAAAAAAGGGAATGGGGTTTTCCCAAGCTCACCTGCTTAAACTGACTCACCTCTTGGCTACTGCTGCATCCTGCTGTGACAGAGAGGGGAAGGAAACACACAGCCAACAGGACAGCAGTGTAGTGCAGGCTGTCACAGTTTAGGGTCAGGGTGGTCCCTTAGACTGACATAGACAAGGACACAGGCACAGTGTGAAACTTCTACTCTTAATAGCACTGTAGGGTATTATTCCAGCCTCAATGGTACATAAAATATGCTGTTTCTTACCAAAGCTATCCCTGTAATAGCACACAGATAGGCTGCATTTTTCTGAGCACAAGGTGACCTCTAGTTACATTACAAGTAAGAAGCTCACTCAGCATCCTAGGAGTTATTGTGTGTATGTACAATGAAGATGACATGGCTGTTGGAACCAAGTAATTGTTTTCTTTTGGGGAATTATGTTCCTTGTAAATTCATTTGACAATACAAACTGACAAACTAAGAAGCTGGGGGTTGTTTTCTGGCTTATGAGCCAACCAGTCTGTACCTAATCATCTTCACCTTTGCCCATTACAGTAACCTTGCATATACCATCATAAGTCTGTTTGCAGGTCCAAATTACTGTGGTTTGTTGTTCAGTTCTTTGCACAAGGACTCAGAGAGAAGACACCCACAAGTTTAGATGCCAGTCAGGAACTGTATCTTGAAAGGAAATACAGCATTTTCAAAAGGCCTTTGCACAAGGTCATTCCTAACATCAGAATGAGAAAACACTGCATTAACTGAGTAATCTTTGTGAGCTTACTAGAGGAAAACCTTGTCAGTGAATGTTTTCAATGCTAGTCTTGACATGTTTCTTCCCATACCTATATTTGTAGAAAGATTGTTTAACTAAACAAAGCCTTGAGATGTGTTCACATGCAGGACTGTCTCTGGGTGTGCAGTAGCTTAGACTAGCTATTAAGCCACTTCTGTCTGGGAAAAAAAGCAATGCTGAGAAGTACAGTGGATTGACAAAGCTGTAGCAAAAGAAAAGCTGTTAAATAGCTAAACTATTAGGAACAAAACCAATACTAACAGAGTATTGTATAGTTTTTTACTAACTGTACAAAACTTTAATTAAGCAGAGCAACAAGTACATAAAAGATAAATAGAAAGCTGATTAATATTAGTGAGATCAAAGGGACACTTTCAGCAAAGAAGTTAATTATGTAAGGAATAGCAGAAGCAGCCTGCAATACTGATTTTCCGTAAGAAGTCTATTTTAGTATATGCACTATCTTAACCAAGTGGCAGAAGGAGTGTGGTTTGAAGTGTTAGTAAATCCACAAGTAAATCTGTTTGGGGTTTTTGTGTGTGTTGTTTTTTGGTTTGGTTTTTTGTTGTTGTTGTTTTGGGGTTTTGGGGGTTTTTTGGGGTTTTGTTTTTGTTTTTTAATCTATTTTGTACCTTTCTCCTCTATCCTGGGAAAAATTCAAAACTGCTGACAGGCCCAGCATGGAAAATAATTACTTAGTGCAGTTTCCCATGCAACTGTTTTCTTACCTGTGCATGCTCTAATGATCAGAGTTCTTGCCCACATTTCTTTGATGAGGGTTGTATAGAACTACTGGCAACTTGGTAAAGTCATGTGAACTATTTACAATCTTTCAAACTTCTATGAGCAAATATTAGTTTAAATATAAAAACAACAAAGGTAGAAGAACACCACACTTCAGAAAATATTTTAAAGTCAGAAAATATCTACTTTTTACATTATTATAATTTTATGAATAAAGTAATGAATGATAGCCCTTATATTATTTCTTAAAGCATATCTGGGAACATGATCAACACTTGCAGGGAAGACCTCAACAACAAACTGACCACCAAACATGTACATCCATGTTTAACACAGAATAAGGAGTGAAGAATAGTTTCAGGCAGGTTTTCAGGATATTAAATTTTTAGCTCATAACCTCAACCCAGACAGATATGATTTAGAGACAGTGGACAGTTCACACTCCAATTGTTCAGTCATTATTTTTCAAGTACTCCTTGAAGGGGACCTGAGCAATCAGCAGCTTTAAATTAAATCATAATTCTTCTGAAGAGCTATTTTGAATCCACAAAATGAATGGCTTGCTCTCCTTTTTCAGAATATATTAGAATCCTAAAATACACTGGGTACACTCAAATCTGAATAAGAAACACAACATAAACATGGTGAGGAACAGCTCAGGCTTCAAAAGCTTTGTGATTTCTCTGTAAAATACACAGTTTCACAGAATCACATACATCAGTCTATAAAACCCTTTTTATATGATGTTGTTTAAGTTTATTTTATTGGAAGGAAGGAAAATCTAATAATTAAAAAAAATGCCATAATATTTAACAAATAATTAACAGTTGTACTATGGCAGACACAGTTTACACAGATGAGAATAGAGAACTAACAGCTAAGAAAAATAACAGAGAAAAGGTTACAAAAGGAATTTTCCCATGAGCTTTTTGCTTCCTACATGCTATAAACCTTCTCATCTGAGAAAACTCAGATGGTCACATCATACAAAAAACTACCAAGTTAAGTGGGGGTAGGATAGTAAATGACTTTGCCAAGCAATGACACTGTTTATGCTCTCTCATTCCCTTGATGATGATACTACGTTCTCATAGTAAACTAGATTTTAGAATTTTTTTTTGTAGTAACTGTCAAGAGAGAATGAAGAGCTTTATGAACTAGAGCAGAGAGAATTACAACTAAAACAAATAGTAAAAGCAGAATCAAGTGTTTCATTGTATTTTTTTGATTCCTATACTCCCCAAGAATGCATATTTTCATTTTTTTAGTAGAAGTGCCTACATAATTTAATGTTCTTGTTTCATTTCTCTAACAGCAAATATTGTAATATCTCTTTTGGTATGACCAGAACAGATTGTGGAAACATTTAATAGCACTGGTTTATGTTTCACTTTGTTATATTTCTACAAAGGTTTTTAAAAAGAAAAAAGAGAAGTTTGCTTCTGTAGCAAAAGTAGGTAACTACTGTTTTGTGAAAGCTCTGCATGGCTGGACTTCAATTATAAGGTATCAAAAAAGAAAAAACTGCCCCAAAACTGGGCCATCATTTCGACTTTCTGCTTTATGGACTAACTGCAGTGCAGTGTACACAGAGGTGTCAGAAAGAAAGCAACCCGAATACATGATGAAATTCTGTTGGCATCAAAATAAAGATGGTGGGGTTTTTTTTTTGTTCGTTTGTTGGGGCTTTTTTCATCACATGAATGTAAATAAAAGCCAGAATATGTGAGGGCTTTTGATTAGCATTACTGAGCAGATTCTTACTGAGCTTAATTTTTTTGAAAACCTTGAATTTTTGCCCCGAGTTTCAGGTCTGCAGGAACCAGGAATCTCATAGAAAAGTTGCTAACACTCTGGAGCACAATGTGATTATCTTGGAAAGTCCTCTATCATAGCTGCTTTTTAATTTCAAACCCAGCTGGCACAGAGGAGCTGTGAAGACAAGAGTCCCCTCTGAGTTGGACATAATCCCTTGGGGACTGTGTTTAACAATCCTATCAAGCTAAAACACAGTCTATTAAAACTCAAATTTAGTAGAAGGTTAATTTTGAGATAAAACTTCATGAAGTCAATAAAAGATAAAATGCAGATGACAAAATGACCTCTCTATCACATTTCAAGTGCCCGGGAACCCAAGAATCACTCTAAAGTAAAATTACAAGGATTTTGTTCAAGCGGGGAAACAGTATTTTTCACCTACTTTCAGAAAAGGCTCTAGTGTTTTGGCTAAAACCTTCAAATCATTAAAAAAAACCCAAAAAACCAGTATCTAGCATGGAAAATTTGACTGTAGGTTTGACAAGGTTATAAATGAAGGAAACAGGTTTTTATAATCAAAGTGTCTGGCAACTTTTGCCCAACAGCATTTTATGATTTCCATCACTTCTGCTACATTTGTACCTTTATTGTCTTTATTTCCCATTTCAATTCTATTACTGCCTAGAAGCCTGTCTGCATGTAAATTATTCTCCTGAAATACTTGCTCTCCCCCATCTACTGCTGCAGTTACCTACTACAGCATGTGCTAACAATGCTGCACTAGCACTGAACAGAGCACAGAGAATTTGCCTCCTATTAGGGCTGCAGATGAGACATCATTGTCTTAGCAGACTATGACCACCCATTCAAGAAATGGCAATTCACGGCATATAAACTCATTTACAGTTAAGATATTCTTCATTTCCCTTTAAATACAACTTGTTTTCCTGTGCTATTCCATCTCATATTCACATTAACAGCTTGTTTCTGGAAATGCTATCCAACCTGTTAAGTTTTTATTGTGAAATATTTTGACTAGGAGACAGCTCACTCATCTCTAAAGAAGAACAGAGACAGTAGCCCGTGTACCCCTTAAATAAGCCAAGGTTTTCCTGTCCCTTTCAATCAAAGTTTATCACATCAAGAAATCACTGTATTTTGCATAATGTCCCAGAACTATTGAGAAGAATTATATCTATGGAGTACTTAAAACTCATGGATTAGAAACCATCCAGAAAAAAAAGATAAACTTACAGTACTTTAAATATAAGAAACTGGGTTTTATACACTTATTCACTTATGTCACCAAAAAACACTTTCCCCGAGGTCAGATACAAAGCAAAAAAAATGTTTTGAGATGCCCTTCCCCAAAAGGACAATAAAAAGGGAGGGTATTTGTTTGTGTCAAGAGGTATTGAAAAAAATATTTAGGGAAAAAAAAAAATCAAAGGACTACACATTCCTAACCAACTCTGTATGTAACTCCAGAATGAGATTACTTAAGTATGAATTGGCTCATTTTAAATTAAAATACAGTGATCAAAATAATCTATTATTCTCAATAATACATATATTTATATAAATATAACTCCTGAAGATGTTCTGAACGTCTCTACAGTTTCTTCATAAAGCTGCTTTACTACTGTTATTTACTGCTAGGGACACAAAGATTTGTAGGAGTTATTGAGGGTTACAGTCGGTAGCAGCTTATTTTGAAAAGAAATGTGAAATTAATTCAATAGTCAGAACGTCCTCACAGAAATCACCTGTCAGCTTCCTCTGCTATTCTAAGAGTATGATTCTAATTGAAGTAATCATAGAGGTGTCAGTGATTAATGAGGGCTCGGTAAGAAACTCCTTTATATGAACATATTTACTGCTTCATTTAATTTTCTGTAGGTTCATTCTCTTCACTCACGGTCAACAGAACATCATTCCTATATCTTGTTCATGTTCTGCCACATGGCCATCCACATGTTTATAACTGAATACCTACAAATAGTGTTATTCCTGTGAACATTTCCTCAATTGTCTCCAGGAGATCTGTCATGATTAAAGTAAAATGTCGTAAACTCAGAGTTCCTATGCCTACCAGGTTTACATTCCAAAGACCTGTTGGCTCTCTTGTACCTGCTTCCCCACATCTTTTATCTGATGCCAGTATTAGACCTGAAACTTTTTTCTGCATCTTGAAATTCATTGTACTACAAATAATTTTAAAGAAACATTTTTAAAGACATGAAGCAATATTTTTCCTTTGCACCTTTGAAAGTCTTATACTAATCAATCTCACAGCTCAGTACAAACATTGGTACCAGATGTCTGAAATAAGCCAAATATTCTCAAAGCAGAAAATGTAAAGAACTGCTAGAAGTTAGTATGGGCATTTTATACATAATGAAGTGTACATTTCTAAGACTGATTTATCAATTTCTAACAATAGCTTTCCACTTTTAGTCTTGTAGGTTTATATCCTTTATCCTGAGAGGCAACTTTATAATCCTACACCTATAATTTTAAGTTTCTGCTCAAATTAGGAACACTTTAAACTGGAAGCCTTAAATATCAAAATTTCATTGACAAATTTCAAGTTACATAAAAAGAACCTCTGTTATAAGATTCCAAGAAGGCAAAAATCTTGTTGCTGAAACTGCAAGCCAGTAGTCATGTTTAATGACCACTTTAGAGAAAAGAAAGACTGTCACAATTTTGCCTAGCCTTAATTTACATACTGCACATTGAATAAATTAAAAATAAACAAACAAAAGTCTTCATAAATCACTTCTTTGACATTTGACAGCATATGGAAGGACTCCTTTACATAGCTAGAGGGACAAAAACTTAAATCTAGATTTGTGAAGCTGCAACAACCTGTTTCATGATGTCAGACAGAGGTTTGGGACCAAAGAGAGTTTTATTTACTGTAAAACATAGTTTACATATTTGTAAAATGTGTAAAAATATGTCCCTGTTTGGATTTAATGTCACACACATGGTTATTTCTTGATGCAATTTGGATCCGTCTGGTCAAAATCCAGGTTTGGTAATATCAAATCATTCTGGATTTTCATTAAATTGTTATATAATTGGTAGTTCTTGTAAGCGCTGTTTATCCCCTTGCCCAAAGCATTTCATATGGAACTGTATCATTGTGTAGTTAATATCTGTAATCAACAAATGGAACATAGTCCATAGGAATTGGTACTTACACCACTAAATTGAGTATGTACTTGATACTTTCACACCAGTGGAATAAGACTGTTCCATGAGTCCAGCAAAGGACCACAAAGATGATTAAGGGACTGAAGCATCTTTCACACAAGGACAGATGCAAAGCCTCCCTAAGGTATTTCTGATATCATGTTCCAAATTGCCTCTTGATGATGGACATCTGACTTATGATATCCTTACCATTGCATGGAATCTTTAAGATGAATTGTAAAGCTTCCTATTTTTTTTTTAGTTAAAACTGCCATCCTCAAAGAACTGTCTCGAATGCTGAAGAATGCCTGACGTGTTAAAATGGATGTGAGAATCTACTGAATCAGCACAAAGTGCCTTCAATGATGTTCTGTTTATAAGCTGAGCATCGTTAATAAAGAACTTAGAACTCCCTCAGGCTCTAATGAAATTAATCTGTAAAGAGGGTCTGGGAATCCTGTGTTGGAGGTTATAGAACAATTACAGTTGGACTTTTACATATGGAAGAGATTAAAACTACTCTTGCTCAGACTTTTTGCTCACTCCTTCTACCACCAGAAAGTCCAGCAGAGGACAAGTAAAGAACTGATCACATGAAGGCCCACACAAATGACAGACTGTTCTCTTGGAGACTGGTGGTAAAGAATCTATTGCTTGCCAGAGAAATTTCTCCATGTCCAACAATTCTTTGTTGATGGGTAAAGCCATCCATCTAGGCACAGCTGTGCATATTACATCCAACACTGTAAGGATTTTCCTGGACTGCTTCCACATATATGTCAAGCAACTTTTCCCATAGGATTTTGGAAGGATTTGTAATCATCTGGGTTAAAAGAATATGATTAAAGAATGGCTGGCTCAGCTGGTGCTGACAAACATACTGGCATCTGCTATTCCTCCTCCTGAAAATTCTTTTCAAGGGAACCAGATCAGTAACAGACTAAGCAACAGGAGGAATAAATATATGTTTCATGGTCTTTGTGGTGAAATCTTATGGAGTTTCAAGATACTCCATGGTGACCAAAAGAGGTAACACTTGAAGAGGTGAGGCCCAGACAGAACAATTCCTTTAAGCAGGAAATTAAAAAAGTCTGGTGCAGAATGTGGCTTGGAGTAGAAAGTCTCTCTGTGGCCTTACAAATCTGATGAGGAAGAGGAATAGTATTTTAAACATGGAACAGTATTTCAATAAACCTACATCCTCTGCAGGGTACCACAGTAGGCACCAAGAAACTACATAAGGGAGTCCAATAACACTGTGTGTAACAAATTTCTGTTGACTATCACATAGTATTAGAAGGCTGGATAATAAACTGAATTGGAATTATTCACTGATAAGCATGTATTTGCCTTTGATTAAAAAATTATTTTTAATTGTTATTTTAATTACTAAAATCTGATAAAAATATTCACATAATTGAAATTATAGAATATTTCTTAAAGTACTGAGGACAATCAATGCAGTTTAATCCACACCTGGTCATTATGGTTTGCAATTGTTCAAATCTAAACTCTGTCTGATTTATAGAAGGGGTCCCTCATACCTTATGAAAGTGTCCTAATTGTCATGCCATAAGACAATCACAAAGTAGTTCTTCAGTCACTCCTTTCAAAAGTATTGAAACAGTCACTGAACTAAGTTTGAAAATAGTAAATATTTAACTCAGCAATTGAGACATTAGCATGGGAGACATAAACTGGAATTGGTTTTTATCCTAGTAGATATTTAAGAGGTAAGTTAGAAGATACTATGAGCCCAAGCCCAGAAGACCTTCTGATCCAGTGATCAAGTATTTTTAGAATAGGTCAGAAAATCTGAACTAAGTCATATTTGTTTCATTTTGTTTGAGTGAATAGAAGTCATAATTTTTTTTGTGGAGCTCTTAAGCAAACAGATAAAGATACATACATACCTGTAGCATTGCTAGGTATCATGAGGGACACCAGTCAGACATGAATTATCTGAATATTGTACCTAGAAGGAGTAAAGTACAGTTTTGGACATATAATGAAGAAATCTTAAGTAGATTTAGAAGTGATACATCTCTATGTTTGGCACTGGTGAGATCAGCATTGGACCACTGCAGTCCAACCAAGTGTTCATAATTCAAGGAAGACTTTGTAAACTGGCTATATACCTGGAAGAAAAGCCATGAATACAAGGAAATGAATGTATTGTTGTAAAACTTCTGGAGTTTGGTCTATATAGAAGTAGAGCCAGTTTAAAGAATTTCTAGTGCAGTCTACAATGTCTAAGGAACAAAATCTTAACAAGAGACATATTTCAATCTACCTAAGTTAAAGAAGTGGATTGAATGAAACTTAGAGGAAATAACACTAGAGTTGTCTTAACAATGAAATTAATTAAGCATTAAAAGAACTTACTAAAAGTGTGGTAGAGTCTCTATACTTAATCATTGTACCTTTTTTTCCCCTAAAAGATATGATTTTTGTAATAAACATTACTGGATTTGAAGCAGAGATTTATTCTGAGTAACTATATGTACTCTATTAAGCATGAAGTCAACACAGGTAAATACGGTAATTCCTATTTTTTTGTAAAACCCATTAATGTATAAATTAAACCAAATCAGTATATATTTGGAAGTAAAATTAATATATGATCATTAAACCATTCCTAGTTGCCATCTAACTGGTTTTTTTCAGATGCAAATTACTACATAAAAGAGGATTTGAAATAAATGATTCTTGCTCTTGGAGCAGGGAACAATTTCTAAAGCCATTTTCCATTTTTTATATTTCCTGCATACTGTGAAACTGCAATATTCAGTTTCTTTCTGCAATATATTATCAGATACTGAAGTTCTGCACCGTAAAAATGATAAAGAACATCACCAGTAATGTACAGTCTATTTCTCAATTGGTCTTCACACAGAACAGCATCAATCTTGAGAGATATGTAGTGCATGTCTCAGCAACTGAACTAAAGCTTCTGTAAACTCACATGATAGAGCTTTAAAATTAAAATAATAGCATTAAATATTACCTTGTGAAATGAATCAACAACAGTTTTATATACCACACTTACTCAAACTTTTGACTACATTGCCTTAAAGAGAAAAAATTATGATTATGCCCAGGTTGCTGACTTTTTCTATAGATTCTGACTTCTTACAAATGTAATCCTTTTTATGCAAATGCAGTTTGATCATCATTCCATATACTACAGAAGTCTTAATGTTTTACTTTTCATTAGTAGTGGAATGGAATTAAAAATAAGCCTGTTCAATCCAAATCAGTGTTGGGAGATTTTCTTCTTTGACTTCCATGGACTGATATTGTGTAATCCTAACTGTCGAGTACAGCATTTTCTTATATACAGTTTCATTGATTTCATTAGACTTATAATGACTACCCATGGGCACAGTTATTTGATGGATCACATCTTTACTTAGTAAAGAAACACCATCAAAGGACAAGTGGGAAAAAATATGGATATAATGAAATCAATCCCTTTTACCAAACCAGTTTGCAAGTCTCTATGAATGCATTCTTGGCAATCTCACAAGGCCGCTTTACATGGAAGTTTCAAACATCTGTGCTGCAGCTTTAAAAATACCACATTAATGGATTTGTTCAGGATCTATACAACATCTTGGGACAATGATGGTAGCAATCCAGTTCATCCAGTCACTCTTTATTCAGTGAATATTCACTATACAAAATAAGGACAGTTTTTTATATATATATAAAAAAAAAAAAAAGAAAAAAGAAACCCCACTTATTTTAAGTGAACACTTGTAGAACAGCAGGTGTGCTTTTAAACATTTAAACATGATTAAATTTCATAAGAGAAACTAAACTGGACACTTCTCTAGAGACTCTTCAGCATGGTTAATTCATTTCGCTTTCATTTCTGAATTTGTTCACAGCTTATTTACCAGCACCATATAAATTTGCATTTGGTGTGTTAGCCTATGCTAAGCTGAGCTGCAGTCACACTCCATCTGTAAATGAGAAATGGTAACTCATGGCTTTATTGCCCACGTGAGCAGTTCTTTCAGTGCCAAGTCAAACAGATTTCAACCTCCTCTGGCAATTATTTAAACTAATTTCTTTGACTGCACTAGAATGAAGGAGAAGTTGCTGCTACTGGGCTTCATCTGGGAGCTGATTCCTGAGATTTAAGACACAGTAATGACCATGCAGTCTTCCCAGTCTTTTGACTACAGTTCTGATTCTACCTTTTGCTTATACTTAGTCCCACAGGCCTGATCTAGTTTCTCCACCTAGTAGGTGAACTTATAGAATACATTATAAACAAGTATGAGTTATATGTATGGTTAGGCATTGCTATGGTCTTGATGTCATACTAAATTGCCTCTGCAGAAGTACTCTACTGAAGCTGGGAGACAAACTGAATTGACCTGCTAAATTAATCTACTGATAATAGTTACAGAGGCAGGTCTTTCCACTGTTATTTCAGATGCTACAGAGGAAAAGAATCAGTGTGGGTGGAAAGCACAGTGATGTCAACACCACTATCTCCTCTTCAGTCTGTACCTGCTAAGCCTTGGCCCACAGAATGATCTTGACAGTGGGGACATCCACCCAGGTGCTAATAACCAGACTATTGCTGCCAGAGAAAGCTGGGCAGAAGTGTCACTCAGTGTGGGAGATGTCTGCTAAGGAAGTCCATCCATAGTTCAGAAGAGCACCAGGAGGACATGTTTCTAGTGTGAAACTTCCTGGAACAATGGACTTCATCAACAAGATTAATATAATGCATGGACTGAGGAAATTAGCTAACTAGAGAAGACTGCAGTTACATCAGTAAACTGCATGAGACTGGCCACTGCCTACGTACATCACTATTCTGCCTTCTTTGCAAGTCCTCTCAAGAAATCAGAAAGGCTGATACAAAAAGTGAATTAAAATAACACAGATTCACATAGGCAAAGCCTGATGAAATTCACTGTTATCCGCTTAAGGAACTAGCTGAATCTTGCCCTCAGTTATCTGTTAATGCTTTACAAACTAATAGGGAGGGTGTATTAGAGAGCTTAGGAAAGGCACATAGTACCTATCCTTGTGGAGGTAAAGAAGAACCTGGAAAATTTATCTGTCCAGATTTTAACTGAGAAACAAATCTCATAGTTAATAAATCCATTTATATGAGCATATATGTTAAAAAAGCAATAAAATACAGCCAAAATCAATTTTCCCAAAGCAAATCATGTCAAATCTCTTTAATTTTCTTCTTTGCTAGAATAACTGGTCTAGTGTGTAAGGAGGAAGCGCTTATCTAATATATTGACTTTAATAAAGTCTTTCCTGCTGTCCTTATGTGTCACTTTTGTAAAGAAAGTAAGGAAATTCAACTTTGATGAAATTACCTAAAATGAGGGTATACCAGATTGAATAAATAATTAGCAATGGTTCACTGCCCAAGAAGGAGCACATTTCAAGCTGGGTATCATAACATACCAGCTCAGACCTACTGCATATTCTTATGGATAAAGATGTAAGTCTCAGTAATAAGAGCTAGTGAAAGTCATCAGAACGTGTAAATTTACAAGTATTTAGGAGGTTAGGTAAATATTTAATTTGGAAAAATGCTCCTTGTAACACAAAATAACATTTAACATATACATTTGAAAAGCATTACAGAAAGGAGATGGAGACAATGGGGCAGCAGCAATGCAGAAAACTATCTGGAAACTATGTTGGGAATGCTAACATGAGTAAGAATGGATGATAACATACAAAAGCAAGTCTTGAGGAGGTGATGTAAGATAGAGTAGTGTATACAAGACACACTATTTTTCCATCCATTAAGCCTTAAATAATTTGTTCCTGGAATAATCTGTCTCTTTGGAGGAATTGAAGTTTGAAGAAAGCTGTAGACATACCAGAGACTGAAAAGGAGAACAATAATAACCCTAGAAATTTAGAAAACACCACCTGAAATGCAGTATTGAAGAACTGAATTAGTTTTCTCAAGCAAAGAGATAACTGAATGGTACACAAGGAAAAAGTTCTTATTATGAAGTTGATGACAAACTATTCCTCCATACACTGAGGAAACAAACTTTTCAAACTGGGCATGTTTTTATAGCATATCTCATTGTAGTGAACAGGTATTGAGAGAATATGCAAAGAATCTAATTCAGGTCATGGAAGCAGTCAGTTGCAGAATGGAGCTCAGCCTGTGCTAAGCCATGGGCTTCAGGATTTCTAAGCAAACCTTTATGTAGTCTGTTTTTACATCAGGTAATGGAGTCATTAAAGCTATTTTTCACATTCCAAGAGGATGGAATGTAAAAGGTGAGACCTGGTAACATAACAGTACATTTTAATTTGGGCCCTGAAGGGGCAATCATTCTGTCTAGATCAGTCTTACTGAAAATTATTTAAAATATGTATGCATTTCTAGAGGCAACTGGTAATTTATTTTTGTTCAAAACAACAATAAAATAATTTTAATTATTTAAAAACAACATCTCACTTATTCAGGTATAATATTAAATTAAATTTTATGAAGCATGTTATATGCTGAAATCCTTACTCCAGCATTAAGGGAGGTATTAATTTGGTTCACAACAGTGCTTAAACAATTCCTTCTAATTGTCCATTATCAAGAGCGGTTACTGCAATATGTTCATTTTACACCAATGATTTCTACCTATTCTACATAAAAAAAAAGTTCCACTCTTGTGTCTATCTAAAGACACAAGAAAACACATGTTTAGTTCTCAAATGAGAGGTTAACAGGACCTGTTCTTTTCTAAAGTTGGGGTATTAATAAGTTAAGAAATATCAGCTCAGAAGAAAACACTTCTCAGCTGATGCCACCATGAAAGCAAACTAATTTCCTCAAAAATTACAAAAATTTACCAATAAAGTCTATAAAAACCACCATGACATGCATGAGCTGCATTCTTTAAGGTCTGAACATGAACAGAAAATGTTTGAGCACAAGCAGGATGGCAGTACAGAAGATTAGAATCATAAAATCAAAGAAATATTTAGGTTGGAAAAGACCTTTAAGATCATCAATTTCAATCATAAGTGTAATACTATCAAGTTGCATTAAACGATGTCCCGAAGTCCCAGATCTGTCTTAATTTCAGATGCAGACCAATTTCTATATTGGGCAACATTTCAAATACTAGATGAAGGCCTGGAGGAAAGTTGTATGTTGGCATTTCTGGTGATCAGGAAATTGCTCTACTTAATTTTTGCTAACTGGGAAAAAAGAAAAAGCAAAACCAAAAACCATGAAGATCTGCTTCCTGAGTGGATTTTTCAGATCCCTTAAAGTACCTTAAGGAGTCAGCAATTTTTAACAACGAGAAACATTACAAAACTCAGTCATTCCACTTGGAAAATGACTCAGCAACAGATCTTGTAATGTCTCTTAAATTCATCATTAGCGTTGGAAAAGTTTGCCTGGGAACAGTACAAAACAGCACATCAGCAATGTCCCAAACAGACCATCAGGCCGACATTAAATATTTAATATATTTCATCAGTGTCACTATCTGTCATCTACCTACAGATAACATGGAGTAATTAACATAATCTATGTTTTAGTGTATTAAGGGATGAGTAAGCATGTAAAGCTGTAAATGACCATATTCTCATTAATTTCTTTGTCAGCTCACCACCTGCTTATCTTTACATTTCCACATGACTCATCACATTCTGTTACTCATTCTCTTCCTCTTTTAATTTTTATTTAACCTCTTTATTATCCTTTGTTTTTTGCCCTTCACATAATCTCTCTAAATTTTCTCATCATCCTCCTTTTCTCAATTCCACAAACTCCTATCCAACTTTTCAGTGTTCCGCTGTCAATAAAACCATTGACTTTTCCATTGTTTTATTTATTTACATATTCATCCCAAACATCAAGTTCAATTCTGGCACTGTCATCCTATATTTAAAATCCTGACTCTTCATCTGCTTCTGTGGGAGTATTTCCAGGGTCCATCTATGGCAAAAGGGCCAGATAACATCCATTAAAACAGGAGAATGAATAGTGTGTGTGGATGGGATACACAAAACTCTCTGAAAGGGTGCTTTCCCAAAAATGTTTATGTTAAAGAGGAAGATGATCATCAGCCACATTAAACAAAGGAGCTGGCTTCGAAAAAAAGGTATAGAGGAAGCACAGAAACTTGGAGTAGCAGGGAAAGACCTTGGGATGGAAACAGTAACACTCAAAACATGGTTTGACGCTGCCAGAAGTCACCATGCGTGCAGTCATCACAAGCCCCGTGGGGTGCCTCAGTGACTGCTGGAGCAGCAATGGGCACACACAGTGCTGGAGTAAGCACATCTCCATTGCAAGGTTTGCAGAGGTAAGGGAACCAGAATTTTCAGCATTAATTTACAATGTAAATGTGCACTTAGCTGCTTACGCCATGCCCTAACCTGTCACTTGTCCCCTTTCCTATGTCCTTTCCTGCTCTACAATCACCAGCTCTTTCTTTAACCTTTCCCAAATCCCAGATCTCTTCCCTTCCCACTACCAGTATGCAGTGACCTTCTTTTAAAAACAGCAAGGCTTGACTCCTCCTCCACTCTTAACAATGAAATGACCTCCAACTTCAGCATCAACTACATGCCTGGATTTCCCTCTCCTTAACACACTGAACATCCAGCCACAGCCATCC